>JAFFST010041110.1:4014-15898 GCA_022414735.1 Noturus placidus | reverse complement strand
ACTGATTGTTGTCCTATGGACAGAGTCTCCCACCTCAGCTGTAGATCTCTGCAGGTCATCCAGAGTGATCATGGGCCTCTTGGCTGCATCTCCTTGTACGAGCTGAAAGTTTAGAGGGATGGCCGGGTCTTGGTAGATTTGCAGTGGTCGGATACTCTTTCCATTTCAATATTATCGCTTGCACAGTGCTCCTTGAGATGTTTAAAGCTTGGGAATATTTAAACTTCTTCACAACAGTATCTCGGACCTGCCTGGTGTGTTCCTTGTTCTTCATGATGCTCTCTGTGCTTTAAACGGACCTCTGAGACTATCACAGAGCAGGTGCATTTATACGGAGACTTGATTGCACACAGGTGGATTCTATTTATCAACATTAGACTTTTAGGTCAACATTGGATCATTCAGAGATCCTCACAGAACGTCCGGAGAGAGTTTGCTGCACTGAAAGTAAAGGGGCTGAATAATTTTGCTCGCCCAATTTTTCAGTTTTTTATTTGTTGAAAAAATTTGAAATATCCAATAAATTTTGTTCCACTTCATGATTGTTGATTCACCTTTGTAAATATTTGATTATATCTTTTCATGTGACAACACTGAAGAAATGACTCTTTGCTGCAATGTAAAGAAGTGAGTGTACAGCTTGTGTAAATTTGGGCCCAATTTGGACATTTTCATTTAGGGGTGTACTCACTTTTGTTGCCAGCGGCTTAGATATTAATGTCTGTGTGTTGAGTTATTTTGAGGAGACAGCAAATTTACACTGTTGCACAAGCTGTACACTCACTACTTTACATTGTAGCACAGTGCCATTTCCTCAGTGTTGACACATGAAAAGATATCATCATATATTTACAAACGTGAGATACTGTAACTCTGAACTTTTAAAAAGCTCTTGCTTTTAGCCTTCAGTTTCACCTGTGAAGACTGCATTTGTTGTTAAAAAAAAGGATACGTCAACATGACTTAAGGAGAGAAAAGCAGGAAAATCAATCAGAGGCAGAATTTTAAATGTCCTGAAATAGAAAGAAACCATTGGTGTACTAAGCAACAGATACTAAATCGGTCGATGAAGGAAAACAACGTCTGATACGAAACATTGTGAGAGCTGTGAAGAAACCCCCAAAACCAAGAGTCAGTGACTTCACCAAGAACCTCGATAAGGCAGGAGTGAAAGTCACAATCCACCATTCGAAGAAAAGTTTGAGAGCAGAAATGTAGAGGCTATACCACAAGATGCAAGCCATTCATCAGCAGTAAGAATCAGAAAGCCCGATTGGACTTTGCAAAGAAATATAGAGATGAGCTACAAAAGTTGTGGAACCAAGATTAACCTCTACCAAAGTAATGTAAAGGCCAACGTTTGGAGAAAGAAATGATCTGCTCATTATCCAAAACATACAAACTCATCTGTAAAACATGGTCGCAGTAGTATCATGGCTTTTTCTGGAACAGGCTCGTTAATCTTTATTAATGATATAACTCATGATGGTGGCAGCAGAATGACTTTAGAAGTTTACAGGAATATTTTGTTTGCCACTTGACAAAGAAAGGCATCCTAATTTTTCAGGAGGGACTTTCAGCAAAACAATGATGCAAAACACACTGCCAACTCAACAAAGGACTTTCAGAGGGAAAAGTGTAAGTTTTTAGACTAACCAAATCAATCATCAGACTTTAACCCAATTCAGCATGCAAGGGGGAAACCCACTGAACAAAAAACAACTGAACGAGGCTGCTGTAAAAGCCTGGAAAAGCCTCACAAGAAGAAACCAACAATTTGATTCAAGATTATATGCAGTATATAACTTGCAGTGAAATGAAAATCGCAGGTTTGATGTTGTGATTGAAAGCAAGGTATATGCAACCAACTATTAAGTGTTATTTACTTTAATTTACTTCAAGACTTTTCGGTTCCTATACTTTTGTTCAAAATTTGCTAGGCAACTTGCATAGGTTTTTGTGTTTTTTCTGGAACACTACTTGAATTGCCGAAACTGCAATTGCGCAAAATTGCATTTCAGTCTTTTGCAGTGATGTGAATCTAAAAAGGCTGTGGCTGAAAGTGCATTGTGATGATGCCACATTGTGTCTTGACTATCACAAGATATGTCTTGGCCTAAATCTGCAGAAAATCTGTGGTAACTTTCAAAAACTGCAAGTTTCTCAGAATACTGTGGAGTTTTCTTGATTTTGAATGAATTTCTGCTGACCTATATACCCTACACCAGACACTCCTTCTCGGTCATACTTAGTGTCTCTCATACTGAGAGAATCTAGCTGATATACAGGACAACACTCTCCATTCCCCTCACAAATGGCCCACAGCCCTCTGTCTGACTCATCCATCTGTAGAACAAAAAGGAAAGAAGAAAGAAAAGGAAAAAGAAGGGGGGGGGGGGTTAAATGGATAGTATTGACCGTCCACCTCTCCTTAATCTACCTCCAGGGTGCGTACATCCTTGAAGTATGTAATAAACTGTTGCCATTTTCCCAAAAATGAGTCTCCGCTACCTTTGATGTTATGCTTGATTTTTCCCAGCTTCAAAAAGAACATTAGATCTTTAAGCCAGACTGATATAGAGGGGGGTTGTGGAGAGGTCCAAGACAACAATATTGTTGGTTAATAGGTGGTTATTATATATAGGTGCCCCGATTGAGGCCGAGATAGATTTAAATACGGTGAAACTGGTAGAAAATTTTTAGGGAGGTACATACTATAGGATTCTCTGTGTATTGTGAAGGGGCTATTGGAAGGGAGGAGAACACCAGAGCAGGGAGGGAGGTCGAAATACGAGACTGTGCTTCTAAATGGCACCATGGAAGAGAGGGGCTGCACCCAGAACACCAGTTTCTGAATGTTAGCCGCCCAATAATAATACAGTGCCTTGCGAAAGTATTCGGCCCCCTTGAACTGTTTGACCTTTTGCCACATTTCAGGCCTCAAACATAAAGATATAAAACTGTAATTTTTTGTGAAGAATCAACAACAGGTGGGACACAATCATGAAGTGGACCGAAATTTGTTGGATATTTCAAACTTTTTCAACAAATAAAAAACTGAAAAATCAGTGAGTGAGTGAGGTATGGACTAACTGGCAAGCTTTATTGTATGCTATTGACCCAAAAAAATTGTCTGATAACTTATCATTTAAACAACCACAGGTATATGGCACATCCCTGGTTGATCAGGGGAATCCTATGGCTCATTGGAAAGCTGTGCTAATCAGTTGTGTATTATGGACCATATGCACATATGCTTACTTTTCCTCCATGACTGTTTGCATATAATGACTTCTAAGGATCAATATTAGCGTATACCCTCTGTATACTGTCATGGAAATTAGACAACACTCGCAGACTCGTCCTCTGAAGGTAAAAAGGTTTATTACAGAAAGATGGTTAATACAGGATAGAATAAGCAGGATAGAATAATGAGAGCGCTCTGAAGCCCTTGTAGTAAACCACTACTATATATATGAAACACAGAGCATGACACAATTCTGTGTACCAATAAGAAGCAGTTTGAGGCAGTTCACACAGGCTTTGTTTTAGGATCTTGGAAGATGTTTAGATGAGCCTTGAACAGAAGAACATGTTTCTGTCTCTGTAAGCAGATAAACATACTGTACTGATCTCAGTAACATGACATAGCCTTCTTAGGTGTTATCCTCTGATGAGAAGGAAATAGAACAAGAACAAAACTATTACAAAATAAAAATGAATAATTTCCCTCACATTTCCCCCATTTTATCATTACAAAACATGATAACTAAGATTACCAGAGAATTTACTTTGCTGTGAAAACATCAGAACTTCAGAATCCTTTCATGGTTCAACTGAATTCATCATAATACAGACATAATGAAGGTGCTAAGGCTGTTTTTGCAGATATAAAGTATTCTGTCATCAAGCAAGCTTATTTTATGGTGAAATGACTCGTCATGGTCAAATTCATATTTACAATAGACGTAAAATGGATGTCAATAGGTCGTCATCGTCAGTGTCGCTGGGATAATCTAATTCCCAGTCAGGTTTTAGATACAGCTCGGGTTGGTCTTTATTAGGGTCATAGTCACTTTTCGTGGACGTTTTAATTAGCATCAGTGTTTGGTCATTGCTCTTAATGAGCAGAGAAAACACCCCCGCATGCAGGAAATTACACATGGGGCCATGATTAAGACAAGTAGAATGACGGTGATTATAGGAACACAAACGGTCAATATCCATGACCTCCAGTCCCCGAAAACGAAGTTCAACCAATAAAGCCCCGATTCTTCTGTTTGCGGGGGAGTTCGGATCGCCAATCGCATATGTTCGATAATATTGGTTAAATTCTTGTGTGAATCGGGGATATAGAAGCAACACGAGGTATCTAATAGTTTACACACACCTCCCTTTTCTGCCAATAGAGTATCCAGGGCAAGGGCGTAACCATGTTATGGACACTGGGGGGGGTTCAAGCGCTAACCCCCGCCCACCCCCCCCCACCCACCCGCACAGCCAAACTTCCTTTTTAAATATGTAGAACATAGGTTTAGGATTACAGTTACTGATTGAAATCACGTGGTTTCTGAGTGATAGAAGCTCCCACAGCATGGGAAAACTGATCAAATACATCACCGAACTTGCGTTGAGTCTGGGCGAAACCAAGTGTACAATTGGAGGGCAGGAGGAATATTTTCCGTAACAAACGTGAATATATTAAAAAAGAATATAAATAAATAAATAGATAAATAAAATAAATAGAATAGATGAAGAAAAGACAGATCCGTTTGCAGGGAAATTTAATGCGGAACATATAGAGAATATTTTCTCCTGTATATTCGGGAGGACAGATTGGTATTTCCTCAAGAGTGCGTGGTTACGCCCATGATCCAGGGCAAATCTAAGTTGAATTACAGCAGTTCTCAGCGAGACCAGCTCAGTGTTTATAGCTTCCAAAGCTTTCTCAGTTTCGTTAGACAGGGTCAATACTTGCCATGCCATTCATTTCAATTTATTAAATAAAGCGTCTCTCCTCCCTCCGGGAAGCAAAGACCACTCAGTGGATGGAATTGGTCCTGTCCATGGGTCCCACAGTTGATAGCCTTGAAACCACATGGGCATTTCTGTGTTCAGTGAGCATCTGCGCCGCAGCTGAGTCATGTTTCTGTATTGCGGAGTTAGCTTGGTGAAACTAGGGACCGCAATGACTGGATAGCAGCAGCCTTGCCATATTTTTGGCAATGTATGATAAGCATATCTACCACAAGCCCACAATGTGCTAGGTGTAGAATCAAAAGAGGCCATAAAATTACATTGAAACTGCGTAGTATTAACGGTACATAAGTCCATAGTTGCATTATACAGGACATTGGTGTGGCATTTGGACACCCCCACCTTAGGGGCAGTGTCGCAAAGATAACAGATGCATGTTTCTCCTTTCTTCCATCGAATCTCAAACCTCCCCGTCCCTTTGTGAGGGTGGTATTAGGTCCTACCATGTTGTCTGCCATGGCAAGCCTATATCGTGTCTGATGCCCATATGTTAGGAGCTGCGTCATTATTCTAGGAAAAGCACTTGGGCCTGTAATGTTAACTATTGCATATGTTAGTGGAGTGGTCTGCCATCTAGATGCTAAATGGTGGCAAATCCAGCAGTCGGGTTCATACTCAAGGTTTTATTTGTGTAAAATTGCTATGACACAAGACACGTTTCTCTCACACAATGACATTGTGCATTTGGGATGTAGAGGCCCATGATCTGGAAGGACACATTAAGGAAAGGTATTTACTACCTCCTCATCATTCTCTCTCTGTTCCACTTGAGAAGAAAGTTCAGGGGCATTTTTAGGCCGAGGGGATATTACAGAAATGGTACATATCAACTGGTACATATCAGAATAGAACTTATCCATTGCGCAATAATAAAGCCCCGAATCTGCTCCCATGACTGGATCGATTATGACTATCATGGGGCTCCCTGCCCTAGGTGCCCTGGTTATTGTAAATCTGGAACCTCCATAGGCTTCTGAGTAGCCTGTGGAAGCCCATACCAAATGCCAATCTCGGACTCCACAAGGATACTTACAAAGGTATCTCGATACAGATCCCATCCGACTCCTGTTCCAAAGGTGGGATTACATATTATGCTGCCATTAGTGCCATTTCTCAGGACCCATGTGTGCATTCCCACTGTTAGCGGGAAGCTTAAGAGGACTAGAACACATAGTAGAATAGTCATTGCACGTTTGTTCAATGAGGAGGTGCGTTACATTATGCGGATAACACCATGGGCAATGATTGTTATGACCAAAGGCAGTTTTAGAGGAGGCCAATATCTAGGCATAGATCTATATCTATGAATTTTAGTCTCTCTTACAACTACAACAATAGTCAGTCAAGGAGGTCTGAGGGCTACCCGTGTGTGGTAACAAAAGTCCTACTGTCTGTTTGTCAGTGATGCAGCGCTACTAGATACCTCTTAAGACCGTATATCATGGAGTCGCATGGGATTGGTGTGTTAGATAGGTCCTCCTAGAGGCCTCTTGATAGATAATTATGGTCTAGTTCTGCTATTGCAGTCCCGTCTTCTCCAGCTCAATGCTTGGCTCTGGCACCCTCCTGCAGTGGCTGGAATGCACCCATGTGGCTTGCTGGTTTCACTGCTGAATGAGTCACGAAGAGAAACTGGAATGGCGCAGATGACCGTGACTTTTTCCACTTGGTCCTGCGGAAGTCCTTGATCACTACTCACTCTCCAGGCTTCGGATCATGCAGCGGACCCGGGGCTGGAGCTGGAGTGCGGAGCAGAGGACAGGGTTGCACAGTAACTTAACATAGCATCATCACATGTTTCTGCATCGGGAAGAGGAATTGTCACTGGCCCAATTCCTGTGTATGGAGGCCGCCCAAATAGGATTTCAAAAGGACCGAGCCCATGCTTGGGTCTCTGTCTCATTCTAATCTGCTTTAATACAACAAGTAAAACCTTGGTCCACCCTAAACTTGTGTCAACGCAGCACTTACTCAATTTATTCTTTAGAGTTCTGTAATCCCGTATATTATATACTAATAAAATGTATACCATTGTCACGGGAGATTTTAGTGGGGATTCCCCACCTTGGAATTACGTCCCTAAACAGTACCTTTGCCACTGCTTCAGAGTCTTGTTTGGAGGTAGGGAATGCTTCCACCCATTTTGAAAACATGTCTACTATTACCAAACAGAATTTCTTCCCTTCACTGGGAATTAGTTCAATGAAATCCATCTGTAGATGGTCAAATGGTTTGTCTGGAGCTGGGTGAGCTACCTGTTCCACCATCAAACATCGACCCACATTGTGAGTAGCTCAAACTACACATTTTAAACAATTTTTTTTTTTAGAATAATTAGGGAAGTGTTGTGTCTAAAATTTAGCCTATTTACCCAAATTTACCCAAAGACACTTAGAAATTATTCTATGAAGAAATACTCACATATTCAATTGCAGACTGAAGAACAAATAAGACAACAGGCCAGTAGGTGAGAAAAAAAGCAAGGGTCCATTTTATTCGTTCCATTCAACCCTCCGGAATCCACACGAATGAGAGCTCTCAGTCATGATCCCGATCAGTACAGATACAAGAGATTTATTTATACCTAACCGGTTCAAGAATATTCCATAGAAAATAAAAACCTTCTTATTGCAATCCCATAGTTTTAAGACCTAGCTGGCTGAAATACCATAGAAACGTAAACAAACTCAACTTCATAACATTCTGACGCCTTAATCACGTGAGTGCACTTTGACCCAGTTCTTTCGATATCTCTGGTTTATTTCGGTTTTAAATATGGTTATACCAACTCCATGATATCCATATATTATCTTTATAATATTTTATATTCTTATTACTATTCTTAATGTTTTAATTTTCCTTCTGTATGTGTGTTCCATGTTTATGCACATTTGTCTTTGAGTGTGTTGACGCATTTACATTTACATTACATTTACATTTATTCATTTAGCGACTTACAAATGAGAGCACACTCACACACCAATGGTAGCAGAGCTGCCATGCAAGGTGCTAGCTTGCCATTGGGGGCAACTTAGGGTTCAGTGTCTTGCCCAAGGACACTTCGGCATGGGATCACCCGGGCCGGGATTCGAACCAAAAAACCCCACGATTAGTGGACAACCCGCTCTACCGACTGAGCCACAGCCGCCCACATTTACACAGATGGATGATGTCACTTTCTCTTCTTTAGGCTCTGAACTGAACCTCATATGCTGGTCATGCTTGGTCAGTTTGTCTGTGACCCTTGTGTTTATTTTATGTGTATTTTATATACACCTTCATGAACCAATGCTTGGCTACCGCTGCTATCACTCTCCCTTTTGATGCATGGTTCTTCCCATGTGTCAACTTTGCATAATATGGGAACATGTATTTGGGGCCTTGTGGGCACCACCACACACCATTGATGACCGAACAATCCGCTTTGCGCCATACTGCCGTTTCCTCTGCTGTAGCTCGCGCTTGGAGCGCTGAAACCTGTAAACAAGGAGTGGTTTCTGTTTTAGAGGAAAATGCACAAAGTTTTGAAGTTGGTGGCGTTGCTACTGTTGCTTGTTTTGCCGCAGGATCCATTCGCATAGTACCTAGGGAGACAGGATCTGATTTGTTAGTATGTGCATCACACTTGCATAATGCAATAGTTTTGAGGAGTAGGACTACATCCAGCAGCTCAGAGACTTGTTTGTGGTGGGCTATGTGTGTTCCAAAACCCATCAGGAAGTTCCTGTGTTTTCAAATTGTTCCAAAATTATGTACTACCCCAAAGGCATATCTAATGTCTGTGTAGATATTTACTAACTGTCCTTCAGCATGTTTACATGCCTCTATGAGGGCGTACAGTTCACCTGCTTGTGCTGACAGGTTTGAGGGGAGACTTCCTAACACGACAGTCTCATGTGTGGTTACCAAAGCATAGCCCACCCAATTTTTACCTGTCTCTGAATTGCGTGATGCTGAGCCATCCACGAAAAGGATTAGATCTGGATTTGACATCAGGACATCCTTCAGGTCAATTCTAGGAGTGCAGAGTTTGTTAGTTAGTACAACACAGTCATGTGGTTCCCTATCTTCCTCTGTTGGAACGAGAGCAGCAGGGTAAAGGGCAGTATATCATTTTATAGTGACATTTGGCATATCTAGTAGTATAGTGTTATAGCGCAGCCACCGTTGGGTGGACAGGTGAGAGGTCTTTTGTTAAAGCATGAGTAATGACACTTCATGTGGTACCAGAAGTGTCAATTCTGAGTAACCTACCAAGTTTATGGATGCCACCACAGCGTTCTCAGCCACTGCAACTGCTCTCATACACGGAGGAAAACCTGCTGCTACAGGGTCTAACTTACCAGAGACATATGCCACAGGTCTCAACTTGTCTCCATGTTTTTGTAACAAGACGGAGGTCATGCAGCCTGATTTTTCATACACAGTCTGCATAAAAGGTTTGGTGGGGTACGGTAGCCCTAAATTTGGGATTGTCTGTAGAGACTGTTTAAACTGTACAAAGGCTCTCTCTGCTTCCAGAGTCCAACTTACCTGTGAGTGAGCCGTCAACCCCGATGCATGTGCAATTTCTCTAATAGGTGCCTCAATAATGGAATAATTTGGAATGAAAGTCCTACAGTAGGGACACATCCCTAGCAATGATAGGACCTGTTTCTTCATCAGGGGCTTGGGAATCTTCTGGATTGCAGATACTCTGTCAGCTGAGAGTTTCTTTCCCTTTGCAGAAATGTCCTGACCCACAAACTGTAATTTTGAGAGACTGGCTTTGTGTCCCTCCATAGCAAGATGCTGCAACAATTTAATGGTGTCAGTTTCACACTGTGCCCTGGAGGGGGTGCAAATCATTAGATCATCGACGTATTGAAGCAATCCGGAACCTGGGGACAATACTAAAGACGCCAAGTTATCCTTCAGCACCTGGTTATAAATTGTTGGTGATTCACAATATCCCTGACACAGACGAGTGAATGTGTAAGGACGGCCGTCAAACATGAATGCAGACCAGATCTGGCTATTTTTGTCCAATGGAATACTGAAAAATGCATTAGCTAAATCTATGACTGAAACCCATTCGCTATTTGCCGGAACCTGGCTTAATATAGTGTAAGGATTTAATATAGTGGTAGTCTCTGGAAAAATGTCCAACTTTTCCATAAATGTAACAGTTTAATCCTGGTCCATAGCCCTGACAGCCGGGTCTTCCTTTCCCACGGCCCTTTGGCTTTCCTCTGTATGGCACACCTCTTCCTCTGCCTCTAGGTTGTTGTGTCCGCTGGGGCTACACGCTAACTACTTGTAACATGGTTAGTGTGGTTGTGTGTAGGTCTTTTCCCCTCTTCTCTGTCTTTCTGTCCTTTGCGTCTTGTAGGAGCTTCTCTGCATGGATTGCATAACTATCCACTTGTGTGAGGTTTCCAGTGTCCCAGATGATACATTGTTGTTTGACTATAGCAGCAATTTCTGGTTTCATGTCATTCATAAAGATGTGTCTGTTTATGCCTCCCATGCTCTGATGGCCGCCTGCCCATCTGCCTAAGCATCGGGTTTCTCCAAGCCTGAGTTTGCTTCATGGATCTCAGAGAGCTTGGACAGGTACTGTGATACAGTGTCTGAGTCTTGTTGTTTACACATCGCTATTTTTGTCATGTCCAGTCACACAGGAAAGGTGTTCATCAGCCTCTGCTGGAGTGCCGCGATTTGTGCTGTGTATCTTGCGTTGACTTGATCCCACTGTGTTTTGATCAGGTGGACATCCTCTGGGAATTCATGTGAAACCTTGACCCAGTCCGTGCCAAGTTTTGCCATGAGCAGTCGTCGTAGTTTATGAGTGGTGGGTCTGAATTCTCTGCAGAATATCTGAAGTGCTTCTCCACCTTCCATTTTAGGATGGCCCACATATTCTCAATAGGGTTTAGGTCTGGAGACATGCTTGACCAATCCATCACCTTCACTCTCAGCTTCTTTAGCAAGGCAGTGGTCGTCTTGGAGGTGTGTTTGCGGTCGGTATCATGCTGAAATACTGCATACTGATCATGCTCTACTTCAGTATGTCACAGTACATGTTGGCATTCATGGTTCCCTCATTGAACTGATTGAACTGTAGCTCCCCAGTGCCAGCAGCACTCATGCAGCCCCAGGTGAGGTGAGGAGTAGAAAGACAAGTGTGTCTTGCTTACAGTCAAGCATGGTGGTGGGAGTGTCATTATCTGGGGCTGCATGAGTGCTGCTGGGTCTGGGGGGCTAAACCTCTTTTAGGGGGTTCAGGGCATACCGCCCCCCCCCCCCCCCCCCAAAAAAAAAAAAATCTTTCAAGCCATGTATATTTTAGAGTAACGATGGGTGTAAAATCTATAGAAATAAGTTTTTTTTTTTTTTGTCAAGGTATACTGTCTCATAATTTGTTTTAGAGTCTGAGCTAATATATAATAAATTATATAAAAATAAAGAAAGTCCACTTCGTCCCTATCCAGGCAACACTAACAAAAGGCAAAATTGCTGTACAATGTAGCCAAGAAAACAGTAAATTGTGTCCTGTGTGGATCATTCACTGACCAACAGAATGGCTTGATTAAAGTGTATACTGTCTAACGTCACTCATTCCTATTCTGCATTAATGGCTGCGAATTTCACACCCTTAATCTCTTACATGAAGTCAGCTTTTCAACGATGGGCAGCTCTACCACTATCCCCTCTCGGTAGAATAAACACTGTAAAAATAAACATTCTTCCAAAATTCCTCTATCTCTTTCAATCCATTCCTTTGTTTTTACCCAAATCTTTCTTTAAGAATATAGACAAATTAATCTCATCTTTCATCTGGGCAGGAAAAACTCCCAGGGTCTCC
>JAFFST010041109.1:33530-52982 GCA_022414735.1 Noturus placidus | reverse complement strand
GTTTGATGTTCCGAAACACTTAAGTGTGACAAACATGCAAAGGAACAGGAAATGAGGAAGGGGGCAAACACTTTTTCACACCACTGTATAATGTATTTATGTATTTATATATAATATAATATAAAACCAGCTTGGGCATTGGCATGCACAGACACTTCTAGGCAAACATTCTCAGGCGGCAGAACACAAGCGGTCTGTCTCCCAGGTGCACACACCCGTCCTGCAGGTGTAGGACTGTTTGTGCTCAGTAACTTGAGTGATTGATTCAGTGGGAAAGAGTTTGGCTTGGCCAGGTGATCAGAGCTCAGCTCATGGGCCAAAACCTGCGTCATCTCGGAGAGAGCTCCTCCATAACACTCCATATGTCATATCAAGGAAACTATTAACACAGTCCTGGATGTGACTCACATTCCTCAGCCTGAGGCTAATGTGCTGCATACGGGGATGGCCTGAAAAGAATTCTCATTCCTTTCCATCTTTCTTTTCCATCACTTGTGCCTTTTTTGGAATTCAAAAACATGTGGCTAAAATAGCAGTGTGTTCAGAGCTATACAGAAAGCAGTGTCCTTGTAGGGGAGTCATGTGATATGGAAGTGTCTTACAGGAAAGTGATCTCATCTTAAACTCTCTTAAACATTTTTCTAGTTCAGCATTTACAATGTGTACTTCGTTGTGTGACTAAATCTTAGCGTGATTCTCACAACAGAAGAGTGGAATGATGTGTAATATTTATGCGTATATATCATTTATTATATCAAGCTCAAAATACATTACAGTATCGTCTTAGTCCAAGTCACCTATTAATTCTTTTATAATATTTGTCTTTAACGTTTATTTTGTATCTTCTGCACGTTCGCCTCACACCTCCAGGGTCCGGGGCTCGATTCCCACCGTGGCCGTGTGTGTGCTGAGTTTGCATGTTCTCCCTATGCTGCGGGGGTTTCCTCCGGGTACTCCGGTTTCCTCCCTCAGTCCAAAGATTGGCGTGTCCAAAGTGTCCGTAGTGTATGAATGGGTGTGTGAATGTGTATGTGATTGTGCCCTGCCATACATTGGCACCTGCTCCAGGTTTCCCCGTGACCCTGAAGGAAGGATAAGCGGTATAGAAGATGGATGGATGGATTTTCCGAAAAATAATTACATTTTTATATGTTGTTAGACCATTTTCGCCATTAAAAAAAAAAAAGTCATTTACACTGTCTGTGATTCCACCTGAAAAAGACAAACGCATGTAAAGTTATTCAAGTATTCTCCAAGATGCTTGATAGTCATTTCAAGTTGTTTTAAAGTACGTCTCCCACTAAATCCTGCCTTTTGAAAATGTTTTGGCCAAACAGTACAGCTCTGTCTGACAGCGTCCCTGCTGCACTACTGGCTGTCTCTCCTCTTTTAGATGCCATGTTTTCTTTATCAGCCTCTTTGTGTAGTCAGGCCACGCTCACTCACTCTGTACTTTGTCAACGTGGCTGTGTGTTCTGTAACAGTCGTGTGATCAAGTCGTCCGCTACAGTGTGCTGACCTTAAGGGCTTTTTTTTGTCCTGTTTGAACATTAGTCCCAGTTCCTCCTCCATGCTATAAATCTGGACAGATGAGTTGATGAGAGCACTCGTGTCCTCACTGTAATAATTTCCACAGTTAACTGAATAACCCAACACCCCGCCCAGATTAGGCTGCTGTTTAAAAATGAACTACTTGCGTGCAATATGATTTTCAGGACACATACTTTTGCTTAGTTTATATTTAATTTGCTTAGTTTATATTTAAATATTTAATCCCATAATTTTAAAACAAATTGACGTAAGTAAAGTACATTTATTCAGAAATGATTCGATACGCTCACGTTAGGAAAGTATTATGAAAATCCGAGTGCTGTGAAATCTGTCGTGCCACTGCTGTGTATACGAACATGTGAGCACTTGAGTGGTAAAGCTGTAAATCTCAAGCACGATCAACTCGAGAGAGAGAGCGAGAGAGAGAGAGAGAGCGAGCGAGAGAGAGAGCGCGAGAGAGAGCGAGAGAGAGCGAGAGAGAGAGCGAGCGAAAGAGAGAGCATGAGAGACAGAGAGCGCGAGTGAGCGAGAGAGAGAGAGAGAGAGAGAGAGAGAGCACGAGAGAGCGCGCGAGAGAGAAAGCGAGAGAGAGAGAGAGCGAGCGAAAGAGAGAGCATGAGAGAGAGAGAGGGAGCGCGAGAGAGAGAGCGCGAGAGAGAGAGAGCACGAGCGAGCGAGAGAGAGCGCGAGCGAGCAAGCGAGAGAGAGAGAGAGAGAGAGCAAGAACTCTGCGGTGGATCATCTAACCACCTTGCACACAGTAGCACAGCTGTTCTCTCTTACCAAATAGCCTGTGGGTTTCATGTTCACACATTTAGATGTTTTAGCATAGCCTTAAACACACACACACGCGCGCGCACACACACACACACACACACACTTCTCTGCTTAACAATAGCTAAATCAAACACACACAAATAAGGATTTATAATGTTGCAGGGTCACTGTGACACTGAAGGCACTGTGTGTGTGTGTGTGTGTGTGTGTGTGTGTGTGTGTGTGTTTTGTGAGGGAGAAGGTTTATTTTCATTTTTAAATCCTACATTTAGTCATTGCCACTTCTCGATTGCTAGCTCATAGAATTCTCCTCTATCACTCGTTCTTCATTTGAAACACGTGATGTTCTTCTCACGTGAAGGTCCACTCGAACAGCTGCTCACAGGGCAGCTTTACATCCGTGGAGCGGACTCTAACCACCCGTTTCTTTGTGTACTTGAGACCACCGATGCCTACGATTAGATTGGTGTATGTCGCTCTGATTGACAGGAGAGGATTTCAGTCTGAGGACACGACTAGTTTCGCTCGTCTGGACTCCCGGCCTTGCTTGGCTGTAGTGTTGTCAGGATTAAACATTTCTCCACGATGCTGCAGTATTTGAGAAAACGCTGTGTTTAGCCGCAGTACCCTGAACACACTCGCACACTTTCAGCTGTTTCTATTCCTATACACTGTTGGGCAAAAAAAATCAATAAAAATGGGCCAAGAACAAACTGCCATAAGATATGACGCGTGTAATGCAACAACATATCATTGTTCAGTAAATTAGCAAGAATGAAATAAATAGATGAAGTAGCTTAGTATGGGATAGCGTTACTCTTTGATTTCCTTAAATGTTTAAGCCTTGTGGGTAAACTTGAAGCTGGCTTTTTATTTTTTATGTTCATGTTGTACACCCAGACCTGTGTTTGAATCATTATCATGATTTTATCTTTGTGTAGAAGACTACGTATAGGAATATCCCTCTTTCTAGATTTTTCTTCCAAACAGAAAAAGTAAATGAGTAAATGATGGCTCAGGAGGTCTCAGGAGGACATTTGTTTAATTCTTGATTATTTTCTGACGGTGATTTGCTGTTAAGAACATTCAAATATTAATATATTTCCATTTAGGGCTTAGCTCATTTTTTTATAATCTTAATGCCCGGGTGTGTACTCGCCTTCAGCGATGTTCATGCTGTCTTTTTCTTTATTTCATATTTTTCTTCACCTTTTTTGCTTCTCTGAACATCACTGTAAATCTCTTGAGCTTTTGATTTTAGGGTCCATGTCACTCTCAGAGCTTATTTAGAACTTGCTTGTATTTCATGTTTATTTTATTTCTTCATCATGCCCTCTTTCTTGTTTGGACAGAACATGGTGTTTCTTTTTTTTCCCCAAGCGGCTCCCTGCTGCCATGACCCTCATCCCCATTCTCAGACTGCAGGCTTATAGAGGACAATCACTTCCACATACACCAAAAGTCTCTCTCTCTCTCTCTCTCTCTCTCTCTCTCTCTCTCTCTCTCTCTCTCTAGAGCAATTTCTATGTTAGGCAGCAGTCATATTTGAGCATTGTTTGAGCTGGGTTAGGTTTACCAGAGGAAGTTCAGGAATGTATTTTCTGAGGAATTTGACAGGATATGGACAGAATAATGTATGTGATATTTGTCCAGTTTGCCCATATTACCACTGGTATTTGATACCACTGGTATTTGATATCCCACATAATACATCAGTGAGACTTAAGCAATAGTGCTGTGTGTGTCGGTCTGTACCGAAGTTAATTACATTACAGTGAGGTTGATTTGTGCCGTTATAGGATAAGAATCCACAGCACAGTGGTGTGATGATGGCACGACATGAGAAAGAGGACTGGTGCCAAGCGGAAGTCGATTATTTTCATATTACAGCACGTCCTGTAGTGTTTCATTCTTCTTATACCACTGCGATTTGCCAACAATGTCTGAATTTATTAATGTACAACACTAACGTCTGCAAGGCAAGTTATTTCCTCTTATCACATCATTGTAGCAGCTCTAAACAGTTCATCTATAACCAGCCTCTCTCCTATTCTCTTTCTTAAACTTAACAAGGAAGAAAGAAAACGTGGCTTGTGAACATGATGACAAGAAACCGGAAAGCATAAAGTCCTCTGTCCTGAAGACGCTGTCCTGCCTTGACCGTTATAAAGTGTTGACACTCGAGACTCCTTCCATAAACCTTAAATAAACATCTCCTTACAGAAAGCTTCACAAGTATGAGTACAACTATACGAGTTGTCTTGTTAAGTGGCACGTTGAACATTTAACCATCTATTATTAGCCATAGAATATGTAATTTTCCACCATACGAGTCTCTCTGAATGAGTTGCTCCTAGGAAACGGAACGCACTAGAATTGTTGGCCAGCATTGCATTAGGATGGTTTCATGATGCTCCTTTACTTTTCTTTTCCTCTTTTAAAAGAAAACTCTCATATCCACTGTTTAAGTGCTTACACACGTACACACATGCACACGTGCGCACACAAATGCATACACACACACACACACACACATATATATCTATCTATCAATCTATATATATATATATATATATATATATATATATATATATATATATATATATATATATATACACACACACACAAACACGCACCGCTCTTTCTTTGCACAGTGGCTCCTTGGCTGACTCAGTATTTTCCTCCCTCCTGTCTCCTGATGTTCCTGCGTCGCAGGTGGTTCTACTCTGGAATGTGGAGAGTAAAACATGAAGGTTGTGCATTCCTCTGCACAGTCAGCACTTGTACACGACACATGGCCCTAAAGCCTGGTGTGTGTATTAGCTTATTATTTATTATTTGAATCAAAACATGATTTTTTTTTTTTTACTCAAATGGCAACAAAATAATTATGAATCACAGACAAATTCAGATTTGAGTAGTTTTGTTGTAACGTACTGTTACATACAGTATTGTGCAAAAGTCTTAGGCACCCTTTTTTTTTACTACAAGCTTTGTTATAGATTTATATTTTGAGTTCTAAATTATCGAGTCAGTTAAAAAAAAAAAAAAAAGCATTTTAAGTTCCCAAACATTTGTTTTCAAGCATAAAATTTTTATGGAAAAACTGTTTGTATGTCATTAAAGAAAGCAGAATATAAAGAAAGCAGAAAAAAGGAAGCGATCAACGGCTGCAACCAGATTTCTGAGAAAGAATACTCTGTCTACAGTCAAGCATGGTGGTGGCTCGGTGATGTTCTGGGGCTGGTTTGCATCCTCTCGCACTGCAAACCTACAGCGTGTGGAAGGTATAATGGGTTCATTGAAGTATCAAGAAACCCTAGGAGAAAACTTCATGCTGTCTTTGAGGAAGCTGAAGCTTGGATATCATTGGACCTTCCCACAGGACAATGATCCCAAGCATACCTCAACTTCCACCAAGGCTTGGTTGCAGAAGATGTCCTGGAAGATTCTACAGGGCAATCACAGTCACCTGACTAGAACCCCATAGAAATCTCTGGTGGGATTTGAAGAAGGCGGTTGCAGCACGCAAACCCAAGAATATTACTGAACTGGATTCCATTGCTCATGAGGAATGGGCTACGATTCCCAGGGAACTCTGCTAGAAGCTATGCATCTCATATGCAGCAGGTCATAACAGCAAAAGGACCCTCTCCTAAGTACTAAAGATGCTTAGCATGAAGGGGTTGAATAATTTTGAAACTGGAGAAGTCATTATAAGTTGTATTTTCAGTTGAATTCAATTGCTTTTGTTTGATTTGTTCATTTCAAACAGCTGAAGGTCTGTACATTTTAACAATAAACCTGATTTGCAATGGGGGGTTGAATCATTTTGATTGCAACTGTATTATTTGTTTTCATGTTTTAAATGAAGTGTGCATTTTTATATGCTTATAGATTATTTCCCTGTTATCAGTAATAATAACTACAGCTGGACTTTAATATGTCACCTCTCTCTTTCGCTCTCCCTCGCTCTCTCGCTCTCTCATATATATCCAGGTTACGCCTTCCTGCTTTTCCAGGAAGAGAGTTCAGTTCAGGCCCTCATCGATGCCTGCATTGAGGAAGATGGAAAACTCTACTTGTGTGTCTCCAGCCCCACCATTAAAGACAAACCAGTGGGTTAAAATCATTTTACATCTGTAAATAAGCTAAAAATGGTTTTAAGAGGATCAAAATTTAATAGATAGCCTAGTGTTCTTCTCAACCTTTTACAGTTTTCCTTTGCTTTGTGCGTGATGTTGCGTGTAACACTCTTGGCGTCAGCTGTCCGCGTTCTACTTACTTCCCCATAGCTCTTAGACATGCAAGGACACTTGAAGAGTCTGATCATGAACAGGTCACTTGACTGCTCATTCACAGTGAGACTCCTTCAGAAACTGTTTGTTTTATGAGGCTGAGACTCAGTACAGACTCTCTGTTGTTCAGGTTCAGATCCGCCCGTGGAATCTGAGTGACAGTGACTTTGTGATGGACGGCTCTCAGCCTCTGGACCCTCGCAAGACCATCTTTGTGGGAGGAGTCCCTCGACCTCTGCGTGCAGGTGAGGGGACGAATTCAGACTTTCTCCAGATGTGTGTCTATATCCAGTACCTCAAAATTCTGTAAATATTATGTGCTTCCATAACCTAAAATGAGGTAAACCAAGTTTTTTTTTTTTAACTTTTTAACTTGTTATATGTAACTCTGTTTTGGTTTCTGTCTCTCTCTCACTCTGTGTGTGTGTGTGTGTGTGTGTGTGTGTGTGTGTGTGTGTGTGTGTGTGTAGTGGAGCTGGCGATGATTATGGATCGGCTGTATGGAGGTGTGTGCTATGCTGGGATTGATACTGACCCTGAGCTGAAGTATCCTAAAGGAGCAGGTCGAGTGGCCTTCTCTAACCAGCAGAGCTACATCGCTGCCATCAGCGCTCGATTCGTCCAGTTGCAGCACAACGACATCGACAAGCGGGTGTGTACGAGTGTTTATATGTTGCTTTTCTACGAGGTACATTTCAAACACCACTACACGCTTCCAGGTGTATCTGAAACGTGCGGTCAGGGCTGCATTAAGCTGACGTGTGGCAGCAGCACCTTGATATAATGTGAACGTGTTATTTATTTATTTATTCATTATACATTTACATTTACATTTATTCATTTAGCAGACGCTTTTATCCAAAGCGACTTACAAATGAGAGCACACACACACACCAATGGTAGCAGAGCTGCCATGCAAGGTGCTAGCTTGCCATCGGGGGCAACTTAGGGTTCAGTGTCTTGCCCAAGGACACTTCGGCATGGGATCACCCAGGCCGGGATTCGAACCACCAACCCTACGATTAGTGGATTAGTGGACAACCCGCTCTACCGACTGAGCCACAGCCGCCCTACATGCAACACAGAGTTCATGTTCCGGGTGGGACAGTGGAATCAGTACAGAAGGAATCTTACTCATGAACCAGCATAAAGCTGCACTAACAGCACCACAGTGTATTATATTTGTTTCTACACATCACCCCGGTCACTGTGCTTACATCCTCCATGTCCATCCTCCATCCTCAAGCTGCTATTATATCCACTCTCACTAACACCTGTAATCCTTCCTTCCTTCTTTCCTTCCTTCCACTTATTTCTTTTGTTCTTTCCTCCTCTCTTTCCATTTCCTTCTCTTTTTTATTGAAGTTCTTGTCTTCATACATTCATCCTCTCTCATTTCTTTCTTTCTCCCCCCTTCTTTTGTTCTTTCCATTTTCCTTTTCCTTGTTTTCTTTCCTTATTTCATGTTCCTTCTTTCTTTTTTCCTTTATGTCCCTTACTTCTTTTCTTTCCTCCCTCGGTCTGATGTGCTGAAGTCCGTTCTTCTCCGTAGATCATGTTCCAGTGACAGGGTTAAATGGCTCAGACGATGTTCTTTTGTGCCTCAACCACAAACTCCCGTCCCAAATTTTCGAACACATATATTCAAGGTTCAGCGTAACAAACCCACTACAAGCCAGTTGCAGGTCTCAGAGGACCAACATGATGGTGCCATTTTTGTGTATGAGTACTGATCATCAGCTGTAGTGTATTTAAGGCACCATTTGTCATTTTTACTTACTGATTTTTAAAAAAAACATTCGATTATATTAATGACATTACTGTCATGGCTGGTGTGGCCCTGCTGAGGGGTGTGGCCCTGCTCTCTAATCTTGGTAACTCATTGGCCCTGTATGTGTGTATTTGTGCAGTTTAGAGTTTTTAGATGATCCCAGACAAAGTTCCAGGCACTTATTCAGGCTTCTGTTACACTCTCGTCACCTCACAATCATTTCCTACTCCAGCATTACGAATGGAAAGCATGAAACAGGCACGTAATCAGTTTGACCATCAGTTTCTGGATGACTGACAACCATTTGAAGATGCACGCAAACACACACACACGCGCGCACACACACCCAGACACACACGCACACACATTCAGGCTAATTATAGCATATGCAGTGGAGCTGTTTTCTATTTTAAGTGTGTTCTCCTATAGGACAGAGCTGATGGTGTGCAGATGAAGAATGGCAGTCTGCCTGGCTGGACAGAGTGATTTGGAACTCTGTGTGTGTGGGTGTGTGTGTGTGAGAGAGAGAGAGAGAGAGAGAGAGATGGAGAGAAAGAGAGAAACTGATCGCCTTCTGGTCTTTTTTAGGATGTACTATTGTGTTCATTTAAACTGAATTCTGGCTTTCCACCAAAACAAGTTGCTTTAATCCTACAGTACATTCCGTTTCTCACGCTCGTGTTTTATTTGTAGCTCCTGCTCAGCGTGTCAGACTGGCCTCACTTTACAGTCTGCATCCCCTCAACTTTTTCCTCACTTATTTCTGTTTGGTGGTTTTGATGTGTCAGTCAGAGGATGGATTTGCTCTTTGAGGTCATATTTAAGGAAAGACTAGGTGTAATTACTTTTGCAGCTGTGTGTCATAAAGGTGAGCGCAACATTTCATTTGGCCGAGTGACGGGCACACTGAAGCACGGTTTCAGGTTTAGGTCTGGGAATCAGTATGGCACTAATAGTTTTTTGGTGTCTGAGCCTGTAATTACAAAGGGATTGGGTTACAGACTGTTGGTATAACAGCAGAAAAGAAAAAAAAGGGCTTCACACACACACACACACACACACACACACACACACACACACACACTAATAGTTAGCAACCTAGCAACATTAAAAAATCTGTTTTATTTGTTTATTTATCCGGCAGTGTAGCGCAGTTGTTCAAACTTTAGTCTTTCCTTAAACGTGGACGTTTTAAAGTGATCACTTTGTCTTGGCGCACCATATCCAGTTACATCCTGAGGAGGGCGATGTAATGAGAACTTAACTTCGGGTATTGTTAGTACTTGTAACAAGAAGCGAATTAGATGTTCAAATCTACTTCACAGCTGTTAAGTACTTTTTATATCTAGAATAAAAAATGTTTGTGCTTGCAGTTTAGATTTTTTGTGTTAGCAGAACCTTTAATGTAGTTATTCATATTGGCTATTTTCATTACAATGTGTTTTTGTGCTGTTTCGACATATTGTCCAGCCCTACTACAGAAATCACTTTTGTGATGTGTAACATAAGGAAAACACCTAGCAAATTTTCAGCTGGAACGATGACATGAAACAACACATGAAGGGGAGGGGGGGGGTCAATTCTGGATAATGAGTGGAGGACAAGGTACTGTACTGTCAAGTACTGTTTTGATATCCATCCATCCATCTTCAACCGCTTACTCCTTTTCAGGGTCACGGGGAACCTGGAGCCTATCCCAGGAAGCATCGGGCACAAGGCGGGGTACACCCTGGACAGGGTGCCAGTCCATCGCAGGGCACAATCACATACACACTCACATTCATACACTACGGACACTTTAGACACGCCAATCAGCCTAACAGGCATGTCTTTGGACTGGGGGACGAAACCGGAGTACCCGGAGGAAACCCCCGACACACGGGGAGAACATGTAAACTCCGCACACACATGACCCTGGCGGGGCTCAAACCCTGGACCCTGGAGGTGTGAGGCGAACGTGCTAACCACTAAGCCACTGTGTGCCCCGTTTTGATATCCAATACATCTATATTTTGACATATTCTACATCAAAATAGTGGGACAGGGACGGCTGCTATGGAATTCCCATTTGTGCTTAAATCAAATAAACTAAAGGGCTGTTTATGAAAAAGTGGGGAAAATGCTTCATTAAAAGTTTTGATTCATCAAAATTGCATTGTTTTAATTGTTATTATACATTATAAGTAAATGAAGAAACAGAGCAACAGTGGGGAAATACTTTACTGGGATATATGTCCTCTTTGAAAACGCTAATAATAATAATTAGAATTTCTTATTTTAATCAGTTTTTTTTTTCGTTCTTGCATTTCATATCTTCTTCCATATGGAGGGCACATTGGCTTAGTGGTTGGGGTTTGAATCCCGCCTCTGCCCTGGTTTGCATGTTCTCCTCCTCCGCGTACTCCAGTTTCCTCCGCCAGTGAAGGACATGCGTTGCAGCTTGATTGGCATTTCCAAAATGTCAGTATACTGTCTGATTGTGTGTGATTGTACCCTGCGATGAGTTGGCATCCAGTCTAGGGTCCCCCACCTTGTGCTCCGAGTTCCCTGGGAAAGGCTCCAGGCTCACCGCATCCCTGTGTAGGATAAACAGTACAGAAAATAGATGGATGGATGGATATTTTCTGCCATATAATTATGTAGGATATTTACTATTTAATTCATTGATTAGAAGACAAGCCAAGAATGGGTGATGGCCCCTATTGTTTTCTTCTTCTTGTTATTAATCAAGAATTAACAAACCATCTATAAATTAATAAATCATTATAATAATTATTTTCAACTGTACCCTGACGCCAACATTTAAGTTAAATCTTAGTGTTCTGGCAGTGTGGTGAAAATGTGAAACGGAAGAAACGAGCATGACTGGAAAACTTCATGTAGACATATACATTTTTTTGGTTTGAAGCAGCATTTCTGAGCACAGATTCCTCACATTACATACCTGTTTCTTTTTAACCTGCTCTCTGCTGCGTAGTACAAATCTCACGTTACGTCCCGCGTCTACAGGTGGAGGTGAAGCCGTACGTGCTGGACGATCAGATGTGTGACGAGTGCCAGGGAGCGCGCTGTGGAGGCAAGTTCGCTCCGTTCTTCTGTGCCAACGTCACGTGCCTGCAGTACTACTGTGAGTACTGCTGGGCCAGCATCCACTCGCGCGCTGGCCGTGAGTTCCACAAACCGCTGGTGAAGGAGGGAGGAGACCGACCACGCCATGTCTCCTTCCGCTGGAGCTGATTGAGGAGTGACCTCCCTCCCTCACTTCTTCACTCCCATCATCCCCCTCCAACCAACTAACTACCACCATCACAACTACAACCGAAGATAACATGGGTCTTCTTTTATCCTTTCTTTTAAAAAAAAAATGCACAGCTCTTAATATCTTTGTCCACCATACTCTCTGCTAATGAACATTCAGTCGAATAAGAATTTTGAGTCTTTCTGCTCAGAAATTTGCACTTTGGCACACATGTACACACTTGATGTTAGCTAGGTCATGACAATACTGTTCTTTTTTTTCAAGGTTACTTCAATTTCCTCTAGTCAGTCAGTGTTTCCCAATAGGACATCATTTAGACAAGAGTGAGAATACACACACACACACACACATACATATATATATATATATATATATAATTTAAAAAAAATGATTATTTTTTGGTTTTGTAATCTATAAATATATATTCGCATAGATAATTCCTTTTTTTTATTTTTATTTTATTTAATTTTCTTTTTTTAAAGGAGCATGCACTTGTTTTCAGAAAACCTATGTCCTTGCCCCGAGTATAAAATGTGAGGGAACAAAATTACCAAAGGTAAGAGAAAAAACAAAACAAAAAAATCAAACCAATCATAAATGAATCTGAAATTCGAACACACCTACTGTAACAGTTCAGTTAATACCTCATGTGCACAATCAGATTTTGTTTCCTTCGCTTATCATTTTTAGGCCTTTTTTTAATATTATTTTTTAGTGTTATGTACATGTAATGCTGCAATAGCTTTTGCTGCTAAATCCGTGGTATATAGTTGTATACCATAGTACTTTATTCAGGCTGGGAAGTGGATGAGAATCGGTTAGGGCACCTGGTTGGGAGGTGAGCAGGCCGGCATGAGAGCGAGCATTGGCCTCGGCGCGGTCTGCGCTCGCCCCTGAACTGCATGTTTCTCCGAATCGGGTCTCTGCATGCAATAGAATTTTCAGTATCGAGTCTTAGTCATCTTGGCCCACTTTGCACATGGTAGATGAGGACACAGGGCAGGAAAGTGCGCAGGAGACGGCGCAAGAGGAAAGCCCGTCTCACTCGATCTTGCTGATCGTATCATGCCGAAAGCTAAAAGTGCGAACAGTCGACTAAACCACAGTTCTGATTTAAAAGGCCTAGATGTAGGATAAGCCTTCAAACAAGCTGTCTCTAGTAGGTGAAGAACATTTTTCTTTTTTCAGTGATTTGTTAATATAATTGTGCAATTTTTTATACGGTATGTAGTTAGGTTTGAGTATATGCCTAGAACTGTGATTCGCTTTAACTGTTCTCGATGTCTAACACATCCTGTGAAAACTTCATAACCAGTGTATACAGTATAGAGACACTCACTCGCATACATAGTCTTCCCTGACCCTCTGTTTCACACACACACACACACACACACACACACACACACATCCCTTTGATAGTTCTCACTCACACAGGATGTATAAAACCTAGCCCCTTTCCTAAAAACTACCCACACCATTCACTAGAACTAATACCACGTCAGGCCTCGATGCTTCCGCCTGACTAGTGAAGTGACTAAAAGACAAAAAAAAAAATACTTCAGTGACGTGTGTATTTCTCCCGCAAAGACTCACATAAAGAGTTCCGACAGAGTGACTGCAGCACATTGGATTAACATCACCAGAACATTGTGTGCTCGCTGCATTCATATATTTATAGATCTATATACACAGATTTTCCTGCAAAGCTTGAAGAATAGAACCAACCTGCTAATAATGATGGTGGATATTTTTTTAAGACTATGGGCTTGAGAGAGGATGAGTGGGAGTTTAGGAGAACACAAGTATTGGCTGCTGATGTGATGCGTTTAAGAGCGAGACAGGGTTTACGAGCCCGCGACAGTCCCGAGCTTGGTGTTTCACGGAGCGAATTGTAAATGGTCCCATCCTGTTTTCCCGTAGTGACATTCATCACGCTGCGGAAAGGCCGCAGCAACCGTGGCTCGGGTTTTTAATCCTAAACTGTCACCTTTAGGATGGAGTTTGCTTTTGGAAGAAAAAAAAAAGTAAAACAAGAGCTACTTTTTTTTACTGATGGTTAAAATAAAAAAATAAAAAAAACAGCAGAAAACTAATCATGAATAGCAATGAGGATCCTTATGGAAATGAATTCTGGGGGGTTTGTGATCTTTCCTTCCCAACCCAGAAGGGTCTTCTAGATCTGTTCCTTTTCTGTAATAGACATTTGTTATGCACTACTCTTTGTATCTAGATGGTTAGCTATCAGTCAGCTATTTTTTTTTTTGTTGAGAGAGCGCAAGCGAGAGAGAGAGAGAGAGAAATAAATAGAAAATGTGTGCTTTCTGACTGATATGATCTTTTGCAATACCTCAATTTTGAAATATAATAGGAGAGAAATCAATATTTTCTAAGTAAGTTTATTCAAATACAAAATATATATTAATTTAAATTTACAAGAAAATGATTTAACAGATGGTAAATTTTATTTTTGTCATGTTCATTTGCTTTTATGTTTAATTTTATTTTTTTGAGAAAAAGAAATGATAAAAAAGCAACTGAAGGAGCTAGAGCTTTATAACTTTAATAGAGTAAGAGTCCGCTGAAGTAGAGACGACCTTAACACGGCGTAGAGAGAGAGAGAGATTCGCCAACTGCACGCCACAGTGTTAAGAAAAAAAAAAACACATGGAGTCGACATCCATTAGGTGCTTAAAAAGTCAACTCTTTCCCTTGGTTTTGTATGTTTATAATCAGTCATTTACTGACCAGTGAAACAAAATAGTTTTTTTGTTTGTGAATTTTTTTTTTTAACAAAAATCTTTTTTATGTTTCTTAAGTGTAGCCCATTTGTTTAGTAAAAGCAAATTGCCCTACTTTGTTAGCCGGAGCTAATTTAAGCTAAACTGATCTTGATTAAATGGAGAAAAGTGAAAGAATGTTTGTTTTTTATTTTATTATTTTTTTTTTTTTGGTTTGTTTTTTTTTTTATTTATTTATTTTTAATAAAAAAAAAAACAAAAAAAAAACACAAAGATCCGAGCAGTTTCGGCTGTAACTTGATCGAAAGCCCCCAAGGTGCATCAGCAGTGTGGTGGCCTTCTATTCACCTAAGACTTGAATTAGTCTCATTTTTTTTAAGGCTATAACCTTGATTCTTTGTTGTAATGTGCAATACTGTTTGTACTGTTTGTAAAAAAGAAAAAAAAAGAAAAGAAAAAGAGGCGTAAATCTTTATTGCAGATTTATTTTCATTGCAAGCATTGTGATTCACTAAAATCATTTTCTACTGTGTATTTACCTACTCTACATGCTAGTACCTTCCAGTGGTAATGTAGCCTTTATACTGAGAAATTTTTCATTATTTTTAGAGATTTTTTGCAAAAAAAGAAAGGAATTAAAACATTTACATAATTTTTTCTTCTTTTTTTTTATTTCATATTTCTTTTACAGACTTATTTCTCAACCATTAATATTGGCTATTTCTGAGGGAGACTTTCATATCTGGTCAATGTCGTTAATATTATTTTGTATTTTTACTTGGAATAAATTAATTTTATGATGCTAATTCTTTAAAAAAAACAAACTTTTTTTTCTTTTTGTTCATTTTTTTTGATGAAGCTGAGAACCTTTGTAATGTTACTAGTGTCTAGATTTTTTGAAATGCGAAGCTTTGTGTTAACTCGCTGATGTTGCTTGAGAATGATCTCAAGTAAGGGGGAAAAAATGAGGAATTGATGCTTGGTGATGGAAAATGACTGGTAATGTATCGACTGAATGGGCAATAAAACGAAATGGCAGAAAGGAGCGAATGTGAGGTGAATGTTTAACTACTTCTACTCCGATCACTGCCACTGAAAAGCCCACGATGTGCTGAAATTAAAGCAGCGTGATGTGGCTGGAGAGTGTCAACAGCTTTCTGAGAGCATTCACTCACACATACTTTGTAGAAGATACCCCCCCCCCCACCACCACCACCACCTATAGCAGAACTCGGTGTATATAAGAGGCCAGTGGTTAAGGTTCTGTGCTAATCCTGGGCCACACTAGAGGATGATCAGGTTGAAATTGTTTTCCGTTTTCTCCACAAATATGCCAATTCCCATCCACCAATTTGCTCTCATCGATCACGCCAGCTACCATGCAGAGAGGGGGAAGGCCAACTGCATCTTTGCAAATTGTTGACCTTCTGAAAATCCTTCTGACCAATTAGATATAAGCATTTAATTGTGTTGTGATATAATCATAGATTTGAAACATGCAAAAAATTCTGACTCCCCATCCTGTAATGTACGGCAACGCCCACTTCTGCATGTCGAAACGTGACCTGAAGACATGGGTGAGGGACAGCTGAGAGAAATCATCATCCACCAAGACATGTGGTTATGAGAAATTCTGCAAATTCCCAGGTTCTGAGAGTTGGGATCATTGGTGCAAAAATTGGTGCACTCTGTCATTTCTCGCACCTCCAGGGTTGGGGGTTCGAATCCCACCTCTCCCATGTGCTTCGGGGGTTTCCTCCAGGTACCCTGCTTTCCTCCTCCAGTCCAAAGACGCATGTTGTAGGCTGACTGGCATTTCCAAATTGTCAGTAGTTTGTGAATGGGTGTGTGTATGTGCCCTGCGATGGCTTGGCACCCTGTCCAATGTCACTCCCCCCCTGCCCCGAGTTTCCTGGGATGAGCTCCAGGCTCCCTGCAATCCTGTGTAGGAAGAGCAGTACAGAGGATGGATGGATGGATGGATGGATGGATGGATGGGAATTCTGTAGTGTGACCCAGACGTTAGTGACGGAAAGATTGTAGAGGTCTTGAACAAGCTGCTTAATGCTGCGCTCTGCCCCTGACGTTCTAATCCAAGTTGGGTAAATATTTGCCACGTATTTGTTTTTCATTTTAATACACGCCATTGTGATTGTAGCTGTGTATGCATGAAGTCCATGACTGTAGCTCGGTCAGCGTTCAGATATGCAACTGATCCACCAGTTTCCCAAGTTGGTTCAAGTTCACAAGTAAAGATTTTGGCTACGATCTTAAAGAACACCCCCTCATCATTTTTTTATTTTATCTATTTATTTATTTATAATTTTCTTTTTAAGAAGTAAATGCTCCAGCTCTGGTGTTGTAGTCCTCTCTTTTGCACCAATATCAAAACAAGAACGTCCTCAACAGCGTGCTTATTTCTACCTATTTGTTTTGGTCTTTTACTAATCTGAGGCTTGCCTACTAACCTCCTAATGTCGTCCTCCTGAAACGGTTATTTTAGCTCTCACCGGCGACTGTTGATCATCTCATCATTAGCTCACTGCACTCATTTTGTATCCCTAGTTCTAAAAGGACTTTCACGTAGAATAACGTCACGGAACAGCTGCTGAGGGACGAGTAGAAGAGAAAGCGACTGTTTCACACTCTCTCTGTAGATGTCTATATATTTCCTGTACTAGATTCGGGGAGTTATTTATTCACCTGTGCTTCATATGCTCATTCTCCGTGGGTGGAGCTGCAGCCCACTCGGTTATGTTGTGAAAAAAAAAAAGAAACACATATACAGATATAGCTATATACATGAAGGATTGATTTTCTTTTTCTAAGTTATGTTTTAATTTATAACTAATGACAGGTTCTATCATGACAAGTTTTTAAGATTGTTGACTTGGACCTGTGCTTGTCTAATGTTGTAGTTAAACTGTGATTTAAAAACAAAACAAAAAACACTGAGGGCAATGCTGCTATTGCTTACAACTTGCTTCAAGTTTGTAGTTCCCACCTTCATTATTTCCCCCTTTTTCTGTACTAATAAGCAGATCTTATTAAACATAGTTGTATGATGCTGCGACGTGTGGTCGTCTTTTGCATGGCCTCAGTGTCTTCCTGAAACTCTTTGTTGCATGAATGTCCCGTCTACACCACGATGTCTAATGATCTACATCTTGTACCTTCTGATGAAATTCATTTTGACGCTTGTGTATTTAACAGAACTCAGAGCAGGCTCAACCACACCCTAACCACTAATTCACGTCTTCAGTGCTCGCTGTGCATTTAAAAAAAGTGCTTTAACCACAACGTCTGGCTTTCGAAAAAAGGCCTTCACTTATGAAAAGGTGAAAGGTCTCCCAGGCATTCAGGCATGAACTACTTAACCTTCATTACATCTCCAGCAGGACTGAAAATGCCTGCTCTTCCTTACGCCCAATATGGTGTGTGGAGCATTAATTATGTCTCTAGGGATAAATCTCTAGGCATTTACAGGGTCATAATGTGAGCTGAGCTAGCACCGCTAAAAGGCAGATCTAAGCACAATACACACACACAGTTTAAAACTAAATGATAGATCCACCTAATTATTATATATGTAGTATGTACATACACTGTTCAGGAGTCAAATTAACATGTGTAATTGAAAGCAAATATTCTAGTAGAAGAATCATAACGCCACAAATCAGCAGTCCAGTGTGTCATTAACATAATGAACTCTCCTTTACTTTCACCCTATCCGTTGTTACCCAGATGAGGATGGGTTCCCGTCTGAGTCCGGTTCCGGTTCTTTTAACCCTAAGTGATGCAGTGTGTAGCTTCTCATTTCTTAAACACCCATGCCAAAGACGTATCAGATGTTCGTGTGTTTCAGAAGGGGCAAATTATTGACCTGCATCAAGCAAAGAAAACCACCGAGGAGATTGCTGAACTGTCCAAAGAATTATTAACATCTGGAAGGATAGTGGTGAGGAATAAATACAGTCAGAAGAAGGAATGTTCAAAATCTTGAACCATGGTGATCTTGAAAACACTTGATGTCACATTGTTAATAAATAAATAAAAATCTACAATAGAACTCATGGCTGTGTTTAATGGTGAAATTACGAGATGAGAATTTACGGAATTGGGACTAAACTGTGTGGCCTAATCAGTGCGAGGCTAATCAGATTAAAATGACTTCAATTTGCTAGGGAGAGAAAAGATTGGACTGTGGAGCAATGGAAAAAGTTCATGTGGTCTGATGAGTCCAGATTTATACTAGGCCATGGGTACAATCAGGGTAAGAAGGGAAGCGCATGAAATGATGCACCCATCATGCATTGTGCTTACTGTACAAGTCTCTGGAGGCAGTGTTATGACCTGGGGTTGCTTCTAACAGTCAGGTCGAGGCTCTGCGATGTTATGCTGCAATAAAATGGAATCAGCGGAGTACCTGAAAGTAATGGATGACCAGGTTATCCATCACAGGCATATTGCAGGAGGACAATGCCAAGATTCATCAGGCTCAGATTGTGAGAATGGTTCAGAGAGCATGAGGAATCATTTTCACACATGAATTGGCCACCACAGAGTCCTGACCTTAACCCCATTGCAAGTGTTTGAGATGAGCTAGAGGAGATTCCCGTCGTGGTTCGACTCTCCCATCCAAAAATGAACGCCACGATGAATGCTCGCTGTAATCAAAGCTAAAGAGTGTGCAGCTACATTTCTTTGGCCAGGCATTGTATAGAAGTGTGAGCTTCAAAGTTTGTTGCAACAGTTTGGGGAAGAACAAACGGTTGTGATGGGCAGGTGTCCACAAACATTTGGCCCTAGTGTCCTTTTCATGCAGTGATTGCTCTGCACATTTAAAGACATTAAAGATGTCCATCAGACACTTGTGTTTCAGCCTCGGAATCAGGTTAGTTGTATTTTAGTTTTTACTTTTATTTATAGATGCTTTTCAGAAGGTCGACATTTCTGTACAGTGGTACCTCGACCTACGAGATTAATTCGTTCCATAACCTAGCTCGTTCGTCGATCATCTCGTAAGTCGATCGAATTATTTCCATTTAAAATAAAGGA
>JAFFST010041109.1:16776-27987 GCA_022414735.1 Noturus placidus | reverse complement strand
GTTCAAGGGGGCCGAATACTTTCGCAAGGTACTGTACGTATGTGTGTATTATATATATATATATATATATATATATATATATATATATATATATATCTCTCATCACCTGGAGACGATAGAATGGCGCAGGCCTGCGGGTACACTGCCGTCCAGACGCAGATAAGTGACTGTTGGCAGCTGAGGCTTCAGCAGATCATGCTCCACCATGTCCAGCATGCTCTTCAGCTGGCAGAAGATCAGCACACGGTGCTGAGCCACCACAGCCTCTGTACTGACATCTGAGGAGCTGGAGGAACCCAGACCACAGTCCAGCAGCAACTGCATAATGAGATGACATGTTAAGAAAAATAAAAACATTCTATGAAAGTGCTGCAATTCTGATGTCAGTGATGTGACATCTCAATTTTCAGCAAAATTATTTAAAACACAATATACAAATGATTAACTCCAGACATCCCATGACAATTTGAGAGGAACCTACACTTCCTAGGTTTCCACTAGCAACTTTTCTACTTGCTTGTGTCTGGTTTCTATACCTGCTGCATTCAGTGCTGACATTGAAGAACGAAAAAATACCCATTTAACCATTTCCAGCACAATGCACAAGCCTATATTGCACAATTCCTACTTTTCAAGAATAAACTATTCCACTGATTTGAAATGCCATTACATAAATTGAAAAAGCTTTTTAAAGAAAAAATAAATAAATAAAAAGGTCAGTGCATCTACCTGTTTAAGGGCAGAAAGCTTTGGTGCATGCTGGATATCCCGGAGGCTGGAATTCTGGGAGGCGAGCTGCTCGCTAACGCGCTTGTGCTCAGGATGCTGAGGTGTCAGGACCAGCGCTGGGTGGTTACACAGCTTCCTGAGGTACTGCAGAGCCTACACAATATGCACAGTGTTAATGCTAAAACTAACACAAAGTAAATATTCTATTCATGTTACATTGCATTACAATTTAGTCAAAACTGCTTACATTAGTAACTAGTTCTTATGCACAGTCTAACGAAATGGAATTAAGGGGGGTGCCTTAAAATTGGGCACACTATCATCCTTATTTCTGGCACGACACTGCACTGAGTTGCTAGTCAGTTATGTGCAACAGCAAAGTCAGATCAGAATTATTTTCTTTCATGGGTTTGATCAAAGTGAATGCTTTATACATTTAGCTGGGAAGTTTTACAGTGCATTTAGTCTTAAAAGAGCTAAACTACTTTTTCTCCTGAGGTGACCTCTGTTGACGTCTCACCTGGAACACGTGTCCTGTGGCCTTCAGTTTGGGTTTGTCCTCATCCTCTTGAGCTGCTGTGGAGAAGGCATCATCCACATTCACCTTAGCACGAGACTTGGCAAAGTCCTCATACAACTGAACCTGTGCACAGAGAGAGACCGAGAGACTAAAATGACACCATGTGGACCCTTACAATAATTTAATTAAATTCCAGTCAGCAAAACCTGGTCAACACTAACGTATTCATATGTGAAAAACTTTGCTCATTGGACAAATGGATCAGTTTTACTCTCTGCTGAGAGAGTACATGAATACAAGTGTATATGCAAATGACAGTACCTGTAGGGGACTCAGGTTACAGTAGTAATCTTGTATAATCTTGGGTGGCAGATCTTGGAGGACATCGTCCTTCATCCTCCTCAGGAGAAATGGTAGCACTTGCCGATGCAGAGCCTCCATAGCCAAAACCCCTAAGAGACACTCTCGGTCACAATACACTACTACATAACACTTTTTACACTCGGCTGTATTTGCAAAAATCAGGCACATGGTTCAAAATGAAGTCTTTTTAAAGGGAACCGCTCACTTATTTTGAAAAATTGATCCATCAATACCGTTTTATAACAGAATGGAGAAATTATCTACCATTCCGCAAACAACGGAGCACACGACAACAATCGACGTTCAAAATTTGGCCAATCAATAGAAGATTTTTTGGTGCAAAAACACCTCTGCAATGATGCGCTCTACCAAACAAATCGATCCTGGGTACACACTCATTCGAGCAAAGTTTGAAGACACCCGAAAAGACCACTAATTCACATGGTTAATAACTAACAAAAGACATTAAACATCGCCCAAGTATATAGAATAATGTGTATGGTCACCTTTAAAAGAAGATTCATAACACCATTTATAAAAAAAAAAAAAAAAAAGGGAAGAAGGTAACGGTAAAGAGCCCTACCTGCTTCCTGTTCCCGAGACGAACTCTTGGCGTCCCGGCTAGCAAGGATGGGTTTCCCATAACGGGCGGCAAACTGGCGCTCCGTTCCCAGAAAGCCTGGCATCAGGAAGTCAAAGAGAGACCACAGCTCCAGGACATTATTCTAGAAAGGAGACAGGATGAGAGAGGGTAAGAGCCCCCCCCCCCCCTTCTATCTTCAACACTTGTCCAGGAAACCTTCCCAAGAACCCATTGAAGTAAGGTCAAAAAAAAATTTTTTAAATAAAATGTGTAATTCACACACACACTTTATTTCTCATGCTCCATAACAATGTACAACAAGATGTCCACTAAAGCCAGGTGCCACATGTACAAAATGTCAGCACTCAGAGTTAATCTTAAAGTTACCGGATTCATTCGTACATTAAATGTGACGACAATCAGCATTTATAAAACCTGAAAAAATTTAAATAAGGCTGAAAATCACAAAGTAAGTACACCTCTCACATGTGTAAATATTTGATGATATCTTTTCACGTGACAACACTGACGAAATGACACTCTGCTACAATGTAAAGTAGTGAGTGTACAGCTTGTGTAACAGTGTAAATTTACTATCCCCTCAAAATAACTCAACACACAGCCATTAATGTATAAACCACTGGCAACAAAAGTGAGTACACCCCTAAGTGAAAATGTACAAATTGGGACCAATTAGCACACGGTGGCTTAGTGGTTAGCACGTTCGTCTCACACCTCCAGGGTCCGGGGTTCGATTCCCACCATGGCCCTGTGTGTGCATGTTCTCCCCGTGCTGCGTGGGTTTCCTCCCCCAGTCCAAAGATATGCATGGTAGTCAGATTGGCATGTCCAAAGTGTCCGTAATGTATGAATGGGTATGTGATTGCGCCCTGCGATGGATTGGGACCCTGTCCCGGGTGTACCCCACCTTGTGCCGCATGCTCCCTGAGATAGGCTCCCGGTTCCCCATGAACCTGAAAGAAGAATGAGCGGTATAGAAGATGGATGGGCCCAATTAGCCATTTTCATACTGAAGCAGAGCATGATCAGTATGCAGTATTCCAGCATGATAACGACCCCAAACACACCTCCAAGATGACCACTGCCTTGCTAAAGATGATGAGGGTGAAGGTGATTGACTGGCCAAGCATGCATCTAGACCTAAACCCTATTGAGAATCTGTGGGGCATCCTCAAACGGAAGGTGGAGGAGCACAATGTCTCGAACATCCACCAGCGCCGTGATGTCGTCATGGAGGAGTGGAAGAGGACTCCAGTGGGAACCTGTGAAGCGCTGGTGAACTCCATGCCCAAGAGGGTTAAGGCAGTGCTGGAAAATAATGGTGGCCACACAAAATATTGACACTTTGGGCCCAATTTGGACATTTTCACTTAGGGTTAGGGTTACATTAATGTCTGTGTATAGAGTTATTTTGAGGGGACAGCAAATTTACACTGTTACACAAGCTGTACACTCACTACTTTACATTGTAGCAAAGTGTCATCAAATCTGTCTGGATTTTCTATAACCGCAGCTCTTACAATGGTGCCAGTTGTAATGGTTTTAATAAAAAAAAAAAAAAAAAAAAAAAAAATCACAGGCTCATGTTAACATGCTTGTTCTTATACAGGTTATAGTTTTTATATTTATAAAGTGGGAATAATGCTGTTATGCAGTTTGCCCAATGTGATCTTTCCAAAATATGAATAGAATTGTTTCCTAAAAGAAACCCCCATTTTGTGCTCCCTGTTAGAGAGCCTATGATTTCAGGTAGACATTTACACAGAAAGAAGAGTTAAGGAGTTCTAGACTCACCTGAATGGGAGTTCCTGAGAGGATAATTCTGTAGTTGGCAGACAGCTGCTTGATAGCTTTGGATAATTTGGTCTTCCCATTTTTAATAACGTGACCCTCATCGAGGATGCAGTAATTAAATTTTATATTCCTGTTCATGTGTGTGTGTGTTGGGGGGGGGGGGGGGGGGTGTAAATAATTAATTCATTGGTTAAACAGAAGGAAAGCAGATTTGAAATGCGTACGGCAAGCAGAAATATCAACCTAAAAAAGTCGATGTCGTTCCGCACTACATCGTACGACGCTACCACAAGGTTGTGCTTTTTCACTTGGTGCTGTAATCTGGAACAGAAACAGTGAAAGGGCAGAGTCAACCCAACCTCAATTTAATTTATAAGGACAATTAAAGCCTCAAAACAGTAGTCCTGTTAGAACTGCAGTGGATGGTGAGGAACGTACCGTGCTCTCTCTGTAGGGGGACCTGTATAGTGCAGAGGGTTCAGGTACTCCTTAGTGCAGAACTTGCCTACCTCGTCCACCCAGTGGCCTGTCAGAGTAGGGGGGCACACAACTATAGAGGGCAGAGGACAACAGTCTATAGCCTTGGTCCTGGCATACTCCTGTGCCCTGCACACACAAAAAAAAACGTACATTAAAAAAAAAAAGGCAGATTTGAACAAGAGGAAAAGGAATTAAAAAAAAGGTCAATAAGGAAAATAAATTGGGGTGGGGGGACAAGCTTGAATTATTCATAAATGATTTATATTATATAAAAGGACAGCCTTGATCTATGACGGAAATGCAGCGATGAGTACCTGAGGTAGTGGTCTCCAGCCAGAATGCAGATGGATTGAAGGGTTTTCCCCAAACCCATGTCATCACACAGGATTCCATGCAGCTTGTACTTATTCAAGAAAGACAACCAGTTCACTCCATCCTAGTGCAAAGAAGATCCATTTAAAAATGAAAATAAATACCTCAAAGACACACCACACAACTTAAATTACATTTGAATTTTACTGAGGGAAAATGGATGTAAAAAGATTATGTTCAAACTGCAGCACTTATATCAAACACCAACTACTGACTATAAGGAGCCTGATCTTCATGGTCATTGGCAGGCCAACAAGAGTATATTCTATTGTTCAGCCACTTTTGTTTCAATTTACATGTGCATATATGTGTATGCCAGTGCACACCATCAGTTTACCAAGTTCTCCTGTCTTACACTAGAGACTTTATTACTTGGCAGACTTTCATTATATATGAACAATAAATGAATTTGATAGGTGTCTAATTCATCTATATATAATAATGCAGTCTAGTGTATAAATAAAGCATACTCTTGTTACTAATTAGGAAGCATGTAGTTCAGTTACATGCCAATTAATATCCTCCAAAAGAACTGCACATGGGATTAAAGCAGATTCCTTCCTGAACTTGCTTCTTCCTCTTAACTCTGCGCAGTTGTTCTACAAACACTAAATAGATTTTCCCCTTGTAAATGCATAATTGCAATTCAGAGTGAGAGGGAAAAAAAAAAGAACAGAGTCATGTAATTCCACAGGCAGATTTTTCACTCTGGATTTGATTTCGGTCCAGTGGGAAAAGGAAAGTGAGAGCCACTCCATTTTCCAGCTTACAATTTGTTTGGTATAAATGCAATGTGTCAACACACAACCGCTGGCTCGCTTTCATTTAAAGGCAAAAACCATCTGTAATATTGACCGTGAGGATAGAGAGGGGATAAAGTGCTGAGTGGACACTGGTTTAATTGAAGTGCAGAAAGAGTAGAGCGAGGCTATATTTCACCCAGACCTCAGCAGGAGTGGCGTAGCAGCACTGTCACTATGCAAATACATGCAGCAGAGGCCACATTACACAACACACCCCCAGTCTAGTCAACAAATACATGCATAAAAAACGTCCAGGATTTGAAACAGGCAGTCATGACACTTTAATTCAAATTCTTGGTGTTGAATATTTATAAGTTTAAACAACACACACATTTAATACGTAAAGGGCACGAATATTGAAACCACCTACCTGCTGATATTTCCTGAGTTCTGCCTTAATAGGGACAGGGATTGTGTAATTCTCTAGCCTTCTGCTATCCAATAGCTGTTCCAGAAATTGACGCTCTCTGGCCTTCTGACGAATGAGGTCATCAGACATCGTGGGTGGGTTGGGGATGCCAGCCTTTAAATGAAACCAGCAATTAGAACATGTGCATACTTTTTTTGTTTTTTTTTTTGTATGAAACGCTATCTAGACTGAAAAAACTCTTTGTATAGATCTATTCATTACCTACATTATGTGCATCTGAATCACCCATTTACACAAGGAACAGTGTTACCAAGCCATATTGCCTGCACATGTGTGTTGCTTTGGTAAGCAATGTGAATGATTCAGATGTTTTGGGCAGAAAATCCAACCTAGTTTATAATGTGCTTTGTGTGCCCAGTATGATGCTTATAAAACAAATGTCAGATTCAGGCATTATTTTCAGACATGAAGAACAGCAACATACTTTAGGAATGCCGTGGTGCAGGTTTGACAAGTTTTGGACAAGTTTTATTTGCCATCTCAGAACCAAATTAGATATGGACCCAGAATATTTTCCTTTAGTGATGTGTATTCAACTTGAGCAGAATTTAGTCCATATGTTTCCCCCCATTGGTGCAGTTCAGGTCAGTGAGTGAAAACATAAATCACCGCCTAGTGCAGAGCAAAACCACTGGTCCAAGTTGATCTTAATTGGTTGGTCTCGTTCCAATTAATAATAAAAATAAATAAAAAACTAGTGTGATTTGATTGCAATGAGCAAGCAACTGACTCTAAATAGGCCCACCTGAAGGAAGTGAGACAAACATGCTATGTATTTTGGCTTGCCTTATTTGTTTTGTAGACACGAGCTGCTAAACTGACTCGTGAGGCATAAAAATGAGGCAAAGGACAGAATTGTAGCACCAATCTGGAATTTTAACCAATTCTGGATATGATACACAAAGTTTTAAATTAGTTATTTATATAATTATCTAATCAATTATTTACCAGTAGCTGTTTTCCATTGCTTAATTTCTTGGTGATAACCTTTGCAAAGATTTGTTTACTTTGTTTGGTCACTCTATTCCAGACCAATTAATGAAAGCGGCTAACGAGAATGTTTCCAGACCATGTTTTTTTGCTGTTAATTCATCAATTAATGTTTTGGCTTGTTTGGTTTAGATTCAAACAAAACAAAATATTACTTTTGCCCCAATTCCGACTTAGAAAAAAACAGGTTACTAGCTGTGAAAAGCACCCTTAGACTACTAAACAGACACTAACAATTATGGCAATGCAGCTTTACAAAACCCTCTTTTCCCACCAGATGGGTAAACGGAGTTTGGAATGAGAACACACCTCCAGAGGGAGCAGGCGTATGAGAGTGGCGAAACACTGCGTGGCCATGAAGCGCACACTGTCACTAGGATCACTCATGCGGCCCAGCACAGGTACCACCAACAGCACGATGTAGGGTACAATGTCCACGTCCAGCTGCTCCATCACACCTGATAGCTACAGTGAAGGACTATTGCTCACATGGCCTTATGAGAAAGCGCAACAGCCAATATCGTCTGTAAATAATTCACTAATAACTATATACAAATAACACAGAATACACTTGCATCTTTGTATGAAGGATACAAGCCATTGCCTCAATTGCTCCCTCCTGTTTGGTGCGGTCGTCAATCGCCCCGAACCATGGCAGCACGTGCTCCAGGAAGCAGCTCATGGTTTCCATAGTGGCAATCTTACTAAACACGCCAACACAGCGAGCGGCCATGTGACGCACAGCTGTGTACGGGTGCTGGAGACATGCGCACAGCAGAGGTAGCTGCTCCAACAGCTAGAAAAAGGGGAAAGACATTGAAAGGTTATTTAACCAAGAGTTCTTGTAGAGAATTAATTTTATTAAATCTAGTACACACATGGTTGTGGGTGCATATTCACCTACCAGAGATATGAGCTCCTGAGCCATGGCTCCTGTGGTGACCTCCAACACCTGGAGAGAGTTGACCAGCTCCTGAGCTACCAAGTCACCCTTCTCCAAAAGCTGCCTGGAATCTATAATACAGTATATTTGAAGAATATTTTGTAAACATTTGAGCTGGTAAGTATAGGTTATTTCATCGTTAAGGTATATCAAGATCAACACGTTTCACCCCATTACATATACAGCCTTTAAAAAGGTGCTTACTACAACCCAGCATGTCCACCAGAGCCTTCAGTGGGCCAATCATAGACTCCCAGAGACAGGGCAAATCCTTGGTGAGACCAGGGCCAAAGTGTCTTGCAATAGTCATCAGTGAGAACTCAGCACCTCTCCTCTGGATGAGAATCGGCTTCTTACTCTGAGAAAGTAACCAAAGATTCTTATTACCACCGTGTAACCTACAAATTCACCAGTACAAATTACAGTAATCAGTGTGGCATAATAATTTGAGTACAGAAGTTAAAAATCCAAGACCTCATCAGTTTCTGTGGAGATGGAGCTGCCAGGGGGAGGGTCATTGGGTGAGGTTTTTGGTGGTTTGGGAGCAGGGCCTCTCTTGCTGGTGATGGCAAAAGCTGCTCTCTGATGTCGGTAAAGAGTGATGATACCTTTTGTTTTATTCACCATGTGGTGCATTCCATCTTTCTCAGACATGGTAGCTACAGGAGAGCACAATAAGAAACCCAAATTATTGCATCTTACTTAATATGTAAGGACAGATGATTATTGAATGCAAGTCCGTTAAGACTAGGATTGTTACGTTCTTGGCCGAACAATTTAAAGACAGACGTACTAAAGGGATGTAAAAATAGACATATGCATATAGCATTTAAAGGGCTTAAGTGTTGTCACCTTTGCAGCCATCCTGTGTTGGAGGTGTGTGTGGAGGAACAGGGCATTCTGCATTGGGTGTGAGCATGGGGTCCACACACACCGAGCTGCACAGGTTTTTAATGATCTTTGAATTGGGACAGGGTGTGCGCTCTGTGCAGAGCTGGAGCAGGCGGGCTATGCTGGAGGCAGCATATCCCTGCACCAGGGTGTTCTCCTCCTTCTTAACAGCCTCCATAAGGGGCCGCACCAGTGGGTTGAGCTTGTCCGGCAGCCCTGCCAGGCCTACCATGGCACAGGCCGCAAAAGTATGCACACGTAGATGCATCTGCTGCCACTCAGCACTGGTCTCAGCCACTGTAGAGCATGCCTGCTGCCGTTTACTGTCCAACGACTGCAGTTGTCGAGACTTCAGGTTCAAAGACGCTGTGGCCTCAGAGAAGATGCTAGTCACCTGATTAAAAGAAAAGTGGAGGGGGTGAGAAATTTTTTTTATTTATATAAAAAGACATGACCTGTCATAAAGAAATGTTATGTGCGTGAAACAAACGGTCACGTGTGTTAGATTTCAGATATGTAATAGTTTGATCTCTGCACAATTCCTCTATTCCCGGTACAGACATGCATCTAAAAAGAGAATGATGACAGCATTTCTGTTGCTAAGCATGCAATGATGGTTGCCAAGATTTCAGTTAACACTGAGGTTCTCAACCTTTGTAAATAAAGCCCCCCCCCATCTTGTGACATGAGTGTTTCTACATTTTTTCCTGTAAACCCTGTTTGATTGGTCTCACCGCCGTTCACTGAAGATATAAAAATACAACACCGATGTCTTCTTTTACTAACGTTCAGTTACATGGTGCGATTTCACTAAGTGGAGAATTATTTGGGGTTAAAGAAAAAAATCTTCAGGGCTACAGCCCCCAATGCCCAGGACAAGTTAGGCCCCTGCCTAAAAACAATATTATGAAGTAATATGATAGTCAAACATGGCACCTTCTGCACTTCACCCAGTAAATTCAGCCTCTGGCCCCTTTCTTTTATGTCCAGGGTAATTATGATTGAAACATTACATCATTGTTTACTAAACCACCTTGAGGAATAAAATAATTGCACTTATTGCGGTGTGAGAGATTCAATATTATTGCGCAGAAAAATATACTTGCACCATTACACACCTCAGGTCAGTAGCGACGCTATAAACTTACAATAAATTAATTATAAAAGATATTCGAGAATTTTATGTATTTGTTCTTTGTTATATTGTTGATAAATAGATTGATTAATACTATGAAGGTGGAGGTCTAATGTGAAAAAATGAACGAGGGGGAGGGTACTGAATGACGTCCCTGATCAGTAAAGACCCAAGGTATGTGTTTAAGGGTTAAACTTGCATTTTGATGGCAATTAAGTTCCACTTAGCTCATGAACAACTACATGAGATGGATATGAATGATAAAGCATAGCATGTGGGCAGTGAAGAAAAAGTACAAGCAGTGATGCATTACTACATTACCATTACCAATAAACCACATGCAAGGAACATGAAACTAGCATTATCTCAGAACAACACTATTATGTTTCATTCCCTAATGGCCATGCACACAATTCAAATATTTTGCTACTGAGGCCCATCAGCCATGTTGACACAGTCACTCGACATAGCATACTAACCACAGGTTTTAAGATTAATTTTGGTCTGGTTAATTGCCAAAATAAAAGGTCTAACTAACCAGCTCATTGGCCTGATCGATGGTGAAGACACTGCAGTTGATTTTCTCGCTCACGTCGATATGAGCATCGGTAAGGAGTGCGATGAGCTGCTTGCATTCATTCTGCATGCGTGTGAAGGGGATGGCGATTTCATCATAATACAAATGCTCAGATAGGATGGCCGACAGACGAGGCTGGATCACACTGGACACCACCTCACACACCTACAGAGAAATATAGAGAAATTGAAAAACATACATAACCTCCAAGGCAATCTCTTCAGTTCTGCTTAATGTTTAAACTCTCAAAAGATACAGGAATTGTGATTGAAGCCAACTTCCGATGGCTAGGATGTCTACCTTAAAACAAAATACATTTTTTATATATTTCTCCATCCATCTCTTTCTCTCCCTCTCTCTATAGCATTTTTGAATCAATATTATATTGCCTGGAAACTGTAAATAACACTTACAGAATGAGGACTTGGCAATTTATTAAAAGTTATTTTAGCAAATTAAAGTTTATGAATTCAACCGACAGCTTGACAAGGTTCATACAGTGCCTTGCGAAAGTATTCGGCCCCCTTGAACTGTTCGACCTTTTGCCACGTTTCAGGCCTCAAACATAAAGATATAAAAC
>JAFFST010041109.1:0-15569 GCA_022414735.1 Noturus placidus | reverse complement strand
ACAAAAAAATACAGTTTTATATCTTTATGTTTGAGGCCTGAAACGTGGCAAAAGGTCGAACAGGTCAAGGCGGCCGAATACTTTCGCAAGGCACTGTACACATTTTTACCAATAAATTTCCATGACTTTCAAGGCAAATTTTCATGACCATACATTCCCTAGGGCTACATGTAAAATAAAAACCCATGTCAAATTACCACAGTGTATCTTATCTAAAATTTAAACCAAAACCAGAATAACTACAGTGAGGTCTGTATGTACTGAAGAATATTTGCACAGCTACACTATAAAAGCAGTTCATACGACACTTTATAAGCACCTTTAAAACTCCTGATCACTTTCTTCTACCGTTTTATGGAATAGATCTGGTCATTTCTGCCATATGTTACCGCATGCAGAGAAAATGTGATGTGCCTAATCGCCTGAGCATCAAGTATGGTTTAACAAACATTAGTAATTAAACATATATTCTATTATACAGGTATTTGTGAAGCAATTTTCCATGACTACCCAGGTTTTTCCATGATCGTACGAATCCAGGTTTTAAGCCTCTGAAATCCATGAGACTTGAACAGTAAAATTACATCGTATCCAGACAGACAGTTCTGAATGTCTAAAAAGGTTGGAAGAAGCAATAAGTTAAAGTCAATACCAGTCAAAGAGAGACTCTTAGTCTGGACCAGGTTGCACTCTCCTACTTACCTTCTGTAAGGTTGCCCACTCACACAGCACCATGGATACAGCAATGCGCTGCAGGGCCGACTTAGAGTTGAGGTGGAATAGGAGAAGCTGGGCCAATGACTCCGCTGGCCGAATCTCTTGAGTAGAGCTGTTTAACCGTGGGTCACAGATACAGCTACACAGTGCTCCCAGCAGTCTGGAACAACATATAGCTACAATGAGGCAAGAATTGCCAATTTAATAAATAAATCATACAAGCAGAACCACAAAAAAAAAAAAAAAAAAAAAAAAAAAAAAAAAAAAAAAAAAAAAAAAAAAAAAAAGATAATAGAGCCTAAAAATTCAGAGGAAAAATGGAAAGTTAAAGCACACACTTGGCAGCCATGAGCCGGGCACGAGTCACTACATAATCTCTCGAGACTGGGTCCTCAGTGATGGCGTCCGCTCCACCGATGTACTCTTGCACAGTCTCCTTCACCTGCGGTCCACCCTGCCGAGACTTCCCACTCGCCTTCTCCTAAATCCACATAACACAATAGATTAGCTCCACTCACTGACTAGTGATCCTTTTGTCAAGCATGGCTTTAAAAGCTCACTGATTAACGCCACGGATTATACAAAACAGTACAAAAGGTGTAAAATTTAGTGATTTAAGCGGTGACCGCCAATGGCCATTTATTTATTTAATTTATCCAGTTTTAGTTCGTTTAGCACTATTTGCCCGTATTAATTTTATTAAGTGTTTGTTTATAGTTCTAGTAGACAAACTGAAACTACTATTTTCTGAAAATTGTGTGTCATTGGATATGCACTACCTTAATGATGCGAGCTTCATCTGTCTAAATGCATGAGAGGAAAATGGTGGATTCATGAGCTCTTTGGCATAGAAAATATTGCCAAGTCACTTTCATGATAATCCATAAAAATGTATGAATGTGTAATGAAATATTCTATACAAAATAGGGTCTCATTAAAAGAAACCATGCATGGTTTCATTGAGCGTTAAATTCAGAATACTCCCAGGGCACATTCACTCTCTTCCTGTCAGTCAGCATTTTCACACCCTAAACTACCCTCATCTGTGACTTTAACAGGAACACCTCTACATCTGCTCATTTAAGCAGTTACCCAATCAGCCAATCATGTGGCCAAACACAATGAAGAACAAGTGTGATCCCTGGGACTCTGATTGTGGCATGGTTGCAGTTGACGACCGGAAAAAGATCAAAGCAATTATTATTTTTCTTCTATTCTTAATCTGATTCCTGTTCTTACCCGACAGGAGTGGAATCCAATGTGGTCTTCTGTTGTTGTAGCCCATCTACCTCAATGTCCGTTATTTTATGCATGCCGGGATGCTTTTCTGCTCACCACAATTGTAAAGAGAGATTTGAGCTTCTATATCCTTCCTGGCAGCTCAAACCAATCTGGCCATTTTCCTCTGACCTCTCAACAATGCTTTTCCCACCCACAGAACTGTCACACACAATGTTTTTTTGTTTTTCCTGCATCGTTCTATATAAACTCTAGAGACTGCTGCGAGAAAGTTTCAGGAGATCAGCAGTTTATGAAAGACTTAAACTAGCCCTTCTGGTACCAACATCCAGTCAGAGAGCCAATTTTTTCTTCATTCCAACACTAACTGAAGCTCTTGACCTGCATGATTTTTTTTGGCACTGCAGCTACAGGATTGGCTGTTTATATAACATGAATGCGCAGGTGTTCCTAATAAAGTGGACAGGGTGCATATAATTGGAGCCACAGATGTAATGGCTGTATTTCTCAGTTTATTGCAGCTTATTTAGTTTGATCACATTTAATTGCTCTAGCATTAGTTTTATTTTCCATCACATACAATATCCCTGATTGCAGCAGAAGTCATATGATTTCATGGCCCCATGTGATCTATTTGATGCTGTTAGGTGACACTACACGATGCGAATGAAGTCAGATGAGCCTTATACTTACCTTGGATCGAGCCTTGACCTCCAAAAGCATGTTGATGTCAATGGGAATGTGAGGTGCTTGCATCATCAAACAGAGCCAGGCACCCATCCACGGACAGCTGGCTGCTACAACATACTGCTGAGGGGCCTGCCGTAACAGTTCACCCCACACCTTGACATAAATTGATACATTAATTTAGTACATATTACAAAAAAAACAAAAAACCAAGTGTGGGTCTGTCAGCTGCTTTACATACCTTCTGGATGAGATCTATTATCTCTTGGTTGCTCTCGAGAACGCAGGACTGAAACATGTGCCTCAGCATGTCTTGTAGGATAGGGTTCAGCCACAAAGCACAGCTCTGTAGGAAGAAACCAAAACTACACATCAAACATTACAAATAACTCCACTTACACAACAGAACTGGTAAAACAAGTTGTCTGTAAAACCGAATCTGCAATATTAGGTTTGCAATTAATTCAGACAAACAGGGAGAGTGATTACCGATAATTACGATGGTGAAGTTCTAAACCACTCTGCATAACACCCGCCCCCCCTCAAGTTTAACAGTCTCTTTGAGGCTACCTTATACATGTGCCACTTACTATCATACCTGATCAGCCATGGACAGCAGAGTGAAAAGGGTCTCCAAGGCTGCACGTCGTACAGAAGCGATGGTGTGTCTAAGAAATGGCCACACCCGAGGAACCAAAATCGTCAGTGACTGCTGCATGCTGCAGGTCATGAGGAGAGAGTTTGTTATGCAGAACAGGGAAGGACCATTTTAAAATAGATAATCAGTTTTAAACCCAACTAATGCGTAGAGGTTTAAGCACAATCACAAACAGAAGTAAGGAAACTATTAAAAGATGGACACCACATTAAAAGCGACCATGTCACGCAACTGTGTACGCAAGTTGAGTGTTCTAATGGCATAATGATCTATTTTACAATGTGCTCGTGTGTGATCTGCCCAACCCAATGAAGAGAAAGCGTTTGAAAGTGTAGCTAATTAAACCACAGACTATTAGACATTAACAGTGGTGGTTCAGCAGTTAGGGTTCTGGACCACAGCACATAAGGACGGAAGTTCGATTCTTAGTAGCATTGAACCAACGCTGTTGGGACCTTGAGCAAGACCTTTAACAGTCATTTGCTCACCACACTTGTAAAGCAATCAAATATCAATAGTCAAAACAAATCACTATAATTCCTTCAGGGTGACTAACACCTTTAATCCAAGTAAGTGTCTAGAAATGCACAAAAGTTACATTTTTGCCAAAACAGATTAATAAGCATTGCTAATACAATATTAGAATTATAATACAAATGTAACCGATAAACAAGACTTGCAGGCTCACCTGCAGTGAAGGACCTGAGGGTATGTGAGCAGGGATGATAGTAAAGTCATGATGCTGTTTGTAGAAGCTGTGAGGTCATCAAGCTCCAGCAGAGCATCCCACAGAGTGTTCACAATAAAAGGAACCTACAATATTCAAACAAAAAGCACATCAATATGAAAATCTATAACCACCTAAAGTACTAGTCCAGGGTATCTGCAAGTATCAGCACTTCAAAAAAAATTATTTTTTATAAAAAAAAAGACCTGAACATCACTTGCTACACGATACATCAGCTATAATGGATTGTGTTCATGCATATACATCCATTTCTGGGTTTAAGCAAACTATAGCAGGGGAAATTTCTGTAGAGGTATATGGGAGACCGTAGCAGATATCCTTTTTTGTATAACTATTTGCTCGAACAATGGGGAGGGAATAAATGTAAAAAAAAAAAAAAAAAAAGTACTTCCTTCCCATGACTTTCCAACAGAGGAAAAAAAATTTATTTATAGAAAGATGGCTTAGAGATGAATTTACCATCACTCCCTCAACAGCTGTAATATCCACAGACACCCTGTAGTCTTACTATTATACAGTATTTAATATACTACACCAAATGAGAGACATTAAGATGGAAGGAACCGATTATTTGCTCATCTGGGCAATAGAATCAGAACACTAAATATTAGCATGTTACATTATTATTTTTGGGTGAAAGCATTTACTCCCTTTCGCTGACCTTAGCAGGCTGTAGCTGCACCAGTCCCTCCACTACAGGGATAAGAGCAGCAGCTGCTACTGCACGCACATCATCATCCAGATCCTGGAGCCCTTCGGTGATGGCCGGAAGTACTCGAGGAAGCAGTTGTGAAATAAGATCCTGTAGGTTAATGAGGACAAAAATGCATTTATGTGGTTGTTAAAATTTCTAAGTGTCATTTTCTATAAAGTTTGATGTATAATGTTCAATATAACATTCAATGACTCCCACAAAGCCATACCCAGATAAGGCAGCACCGACGCTTTTCTTACCTGTCTGACAGCCAGGGCGTATTTGATGCCCAACAGTCCTCCATGCCGAACCTCCCACTGATCCTCTGTAAGCAGCTTCAACAAAACGTCCACGGTCATAGTAACACCGCATTCAGTCATGTGTCTCATGGCCATACCTAGTGTCTGTGCACAAGTTTCTCTCACTGGTGCAACAACCTAACAGAGTATTAAAAATAACGGACAATCAGAAGAGCCTTCAACAACAGAAAAAGGAAGAAAGTCCAGTAGTTGCAGTCGGAAAAAAACGAGTCCCGAAGATCACGAAAAAGGTCCTACCTCATCAGACACAAAGTCTCCAAAGCGGTCCAGAGCAAAGACACATAGAAGCCTGATGACCAAGTCCTCCAACCAGTCTTGATGCTGCTGGGATAACTGAGAAAGTAAAAAGAAAAAAGCAGAGGATGGAGAGGGGAAAAAAAAGGAAAAAGGGTAAAATGCAGGCAGAGCAGCTCATAATGCAGGTGAATCAATCACATTACTGGACAATATTCAGACGAACAGTCTTTTATACCAATAAAAATGCATCTGCTGCTTTAAGCTTATAACATTAAGCTACTTGTTGCAAAACTGGACATATGGCTGTGGGGCCACAGGGAACTGGTGTTTGGACTACTTCATTCAATAGCATGAGTCACATGAACGCATTTATAAAAATTCTTATGCACCAGACAGGTCACCATGGTGCCTGGCAACAACTCTGACTGTGCCAACTTGCGTCAATACGGATTCTTCAAAGCTACATTAGGCATGTTCAACTACCATGCAATAAAACAGAACAGATGTGTGGGGGTTTATTTGTTTTTTTTTTTTTTTTAAATCCACAAAAACAAAACAAAGATGAAATACTGACTAGCAAATTATTACTTTGAATTCATCGATATGGATACTTTATTGGATAGACAAAGAAAAAGAACAGCAGTGAGAGTTCATCCTTACCTGTTCTGAAGTGCTGCCCACCAGCTTCCCTCCTCCTGCACCATGACACTTCAGCACCTCTCTCAGGCCTGTGCCTGCACCATGCCGCACCTGTAGTTAAAAAAAAAAAAAAAAAAAAAAAAAAAAAAAAAAATATGCAGATTAACATTAGTAACCCACATATATATCAATCATACAGTATTAAAAATAAAAGCTTGTTAAAGATGAAGACAAAGTAGTTACAGTACCTCCCAGGATGAATTAAAGAGGTCATTACAAAGCTCTTCACAGAAGCTCTCCAAGGGCCACTCTTGAGTCTTTTGTACAGAGAGGGGGAAAAAATTTATTCTGCACATTTCCCTACCATCAAAACACCTGGTCCAAATAATAAGTACTTGATCATGATCCAGATCAGTGTTGTGAGAAGGAACAGCCAAAAGCAAGGATATTTACCTGGCAACTTAACCATAACATTTTGGCAGAGTATACATTGAGCACCTTATTACAGGTGGGAGTATGTATGCAAGTATCATACAACACTTGTACACATCTGTATGTGCACGTGTTGAGTGGAACTGTGTGGGATATGCATGTGTATCAAGCGTCTTTCTGAACTGAGCATTTTTGTTTACACACCTCCTCAAACAAACTTGAGTTGTCGGGAACGTTATCAATTAAGACTTTGTTCTCAGCAGCCGGCTGCTCGATGACTACATTTGTGGTTTTCCGCCGTTTCTCTTCAGGCTCACCTTCGAAGCTGTCATTGCTGAGAACAAAAACACAGTAGAACATGGCTGCCTGAGCCATACCTCTAAACATGAACTCAAACACAAAAATTAGAAGGAATGTTTCAGTGTATTAATGGTAGTGCCTTTTTTCATTGGGGTCCAGATCTCTGGATCTCTGCTTTGCCACGAGCTTGGCCATCCTTTTAGCCTTGTTCTTCTGACGATTGCTCATGCCGGGCCGGAACTCAGAGTCTATAAACTCGGCTGCCTGCATGGGCTGTGGAAAAGACGCATGCGCTTTAGTACCCACTATGAAACTCAGCAATGCTCTCTACACTATAAAAATAGTAGTGGATGGTATGATCTGCTGTACTGATGGTAACTCTTGTTTGGTATGGGTAGACCTTGAAAGATGCAAATTGAGTCACGCGTCAAATCGGATTTGAAACCCCATACAAAAGGTAATATTAGTTTGAATTCATCAATATGGATCCTTTAGGCATGTTAAAGTACAGGAATTTTAACTTTGTTCATTATAGCCTCCATTCAGAATGAACACGGAAAACCAAGTGTTAACAAATTACAGCTGTTAGACAGCAGCTCACCACCTTGTGAGTGAAAAAAGGAGGTTGGGCCATTCTGAGTGCATCTGGAGAAGCTTATCAGATGGTCCAGAGTAAATGATATAAAAAAATAAATACACAAAAAAACAACTAAGCACACCGTACAGAGTTAAATTATTATTATTATTTTTAAATATAAAGTATCTCACAAAAGTGAGTACACCGCTCACATTTGTGTAAATATTTGATGATATCTTTTCATGGGACAACACTGAAGAAATGACACTTTGCTACAATGTAAATTAGTGAGTGTACAGCCTGTGTAACAGTGTAAATTTACTGTCCACTCAAAATAATATCCATACATATACACAAACAAATATACATATAAATATACATACATATATATGTATGCATGTATACACACGTACATATACATACACATACATACACACTTTCCAACCCAACCATGTTGTAGGGTGGTGGTATTTGGAAGATGGTGTTTAGAGCAACCACAGTGTACCATTTAAAACAATAAAGCTCTTAAAAAAGGAATAGGTTCCCATAGAAATTAAGTCCAGGATAAGGATGTGTAGGATACGGACATAAAAAATAAAAATGCATCAATGTACCAAATAATATGGCACAATACTACAATTTAAATAAACAGCTCTATACTAACGTGAATGCAGCTACATGCTCTCAAAAGGAATATTATTGGTTTATCAAAGTTTCTAACATCGGTTTTTATTTGTGACTGCTATAGCTTAAAATATGATTAATACCGATTTACTGACAGCCATTGTAAACAAAAATGTTGCAGTATTGCGTTTGTCCTGGTACTCTATAAAATCTACTATGCGCATAAGTGACAACCAATCAACATATTATACTTATCAAAGTAAGTGGATAATGCCACTGCTCTCAGACAATCAGAAACCCAATAAGAGGTGAATGAGTGCTCTATAGGGGTGAATAAAGCACATTTGTTACATGGTGTCCCATGTCTGTAGGTGCATACATGACCTGATGAATGTTTTCTTTGCCTATTCATTTGTGAGAAGTAGTAACTCCATCTTACCATATGGCCCCGGAAACTCTGGAACACAGCCGCCTTGCCAGTCTGCGATCTATTTACATTGGCGGTACAGGTGTAGTCCAAGTCTTCATCATTAAACAGCTCCTCTGTATCCATGCCTATAGCAGCACCCATATCCAGACCAAGCTTCTTCTGCAGAAGCTTCCTCTGTCGGGCCAGTCGTTCCTTGGGGTCCACCTCAGCTGTTTAGCAGACAAAAAAAACATGATTAAAAAAAAATTTGCTGTAGATATCAATTCTGTGCTCTGTTCAGTATTACTTCAGTAGTAGAAATAACAGGAACGATCGAACGAACATGAGCTTTTTAATGCCATAAAGCATTTAAGCAAGAACATGCTTAACACAGCAAGGGCGGCTGTTGCTCAGGTGGTAGAGCGGGTTGTCCACTAATCGTAGGGTTGACTGTTCGATTCCCAGCCCACATGACTCCACATGCTGAAGTGTCCTTGGGCAAGACACCAAACCCAAAGTTGCTCCCGATGGCAAGCTAGCACCTTGCATGGCAGTTCTGCTACCATTGGTGTGCGAGTGTGAATGAGACAGTGTAAAGCGCTTTGGATAAAAAGCACTATAAGTGCTATACTAGGAATGCACCGAAATTAAAATTCTTGGCCGAATACCGAACACGTTTTCCCCCCTTTTTTCCACCCATTCATTTTGCCATTTTTTGCCAATTACAAAAACTACAATTTCAATATATTTATTTAACACTGAACATTTATTATTTATTCCAGCAGGCATAGGCTACCAACAAGACACAATATAACTTTAAATAAATAAATGAGTAAAATAAAAATATTTTGATGTGGTCATCTTTGAGCCCCCTTGAATAGCCTATGTTAGGCCTATAACTGACTGCTGAAACACTCCGTAACCTTCAACAAAATGTGCATTAAAAAGTGCATTGACAAGAGTGCAAAAAATGGTTTTATACGGCTGATTATATTGGGGAAATATACCGCTCGCATCCCTGTATACCTCGCGGAGTATTATAGTAGACATAGTATAGACACGTTATGTCCCTTGATAGATTTAGTTAGTTTAAACTATAGATTAGTTCATTTGGTCCCCGCTGGTTTTTCCGCTCCCAGTCCATAGCAGTAGTTCATGTTTCTTGTTTTGACGCCGTTTTCTGTGACCGTAACTTTGATTCCTGCTTTGCCCCATTTATGGCAGTTTGCCACTGGCCCTTTGCCTGTCTTGACTAAGTTTTTTGGATTATGATTTGGATGTCTGCATGCCCTTAAATAAATACGTCTTTACCCGTTTCTGTACTCTTCTCCCTTAGGTCTCGTGACATGACAGAATACTTCGGAACAGAAACAAAACAAATGCACATCCACGCACGTTTACTCTCCACAGTAAACATCTGAAGAGCACGTAGCTCGTGCATGCGCGCGCCCCCTCATCGAGGTCGCGACATCCGCGCGTCTCACTCTGGTTGCTAGTCTATTTTGTCACATCATCAAACAAGTCATCGTTCAGTCAAATTTATTCGGCCTTTTCACTTATTAATAATTCCGGTTGCCAAACACTTTGTGCATCCCTAGTGCAGACCATTTACCATGTACATAATAAAAAGGTCAAAAAACAAACAGCATTTGTTGATGTTTTGGTAACGCAAATTCATTGCATCATCACAGAAGTTGAGGACAAGTCAGTCAAATGGCAAACAAATAGGCTGCATTGTTTAAGTCAGGTAGTAGACAAACTTTTGTTTACTTTATGCTCCAGTCAAATGCAGAAGAACCCAAAGGAAGCCAAAAGGTCTGCAAAGTTTATCCTAAGGTACATTACTACTCAGTAGTACATTAGGTACATTACTACAGGGAAGGAGAGAAAAAAAAAACCCAAAACAAACACTAACTTGAATCATTCTATACGATCACATTAAGTCACTCTTTCCGAGCAAAATAAATAAATAAATAAATAAATAACACAAAACCCACACAAACTAAATCTTACAAGTAAAAGTCTGCACAATTTAAGAAAGCAGACCACAGGCATGGGGTACACCAAAACAAAAGCTGTACGTTTTACCAGTTCATTATTACGGTGTGCGCACGCTTATGCATAACCTACCAGACTTGTCGTCCTGTTCTTCAAACTCTACACCAGCGGAGCCGAGCAGCGAAGCTCCATGTCTGAGCAAACGGGAAATGTCAAATCTGTAGAAACTGAGTCTGTCTGTAGAGTTGTCCTCAGGAGACATGTCTTCTGCTCGGGACACTGAGTGGGACAGGAAACACATTTTAGGTGAGGGCAGCTTGCAAGAAAGGCATCAATACAACAATAACCTTACCCAAATGTGATACCTGACGTGAACATGTTCACTTCTGGTTTAAGACACTGACAAATACTGTTAAACAACTGTACATGGAGTTCTGGCTGATTAATCAACTTGCTTTCACTGTTTCACACCGGAGTTTCACTTTCAGAGATTTAACACAAATCTAAAATGCAATCTTTTCAAAACCACAAACACTGATATGCAGCCCATCTAGTGCCATGCATTAGATACATGGCACTGCATAATTATTATTATTTTATTCATTACACAGGTTTTGATACTGGTTCTTAAAATGTAGGCAAGGCAAACCTCTCCTAAATGTCACCAGCTCTTTAACCTCTATTTCAGACTGGGCTTTACATATTTTTGCAAAGAGAATTGTACTGAGCAGAGGAAATCTCTCTGGCATGCTGAATTGAACACTGATTGCAGAGCTGCATCCATTTCAACTGTAAGATCAGTTATGATCAAACAACTACACTATGAAGCTCAGGCTAAAACAGTACAGTGAATTTTAGTAACTCTTAAGAGGCTAGACCACAGTGAAATACAGGAGGCTGTGTTTACCTTCCTTTGGCTTGGGAGCGGGGTTCCATTCGGGAATATTTTTCACTATGGCCTCCACTGCCTGACCAGCTGCAATTCGCGTGTCCCAGTTGGGACTCCTCAGATATATTAAAACCTTACAAAGACAAGAGGACAGAAATTAAACCATACAAACCAGGGTGTCATTCAGGCAACATTGCATATGCAATAACTAGTCTACTTCTGTGCATCACACACACACACACACACACACACACACACACACACACACACACACACATAACTAATTCAAACATTGCTCCAACCTTTAGATTATTTAAAAAAAAAAATCTTTTGCATTTCCTCTGTTCCACATTTGTTAAAGCCATTTATGCATGACTAAAAATGAAACTGAGGTTTGCAAGTCAAACAAACAAGGCTTGTTTTGAAACAAACAAAACAAAAAAAAAACAAAAAAAAAACCCCACATCCCTGAATAGTCGCTGCATTAGAGGATATGCAGGGAAGAGAAAGGTCACCTTTGATAATAGATTATTTAGCTCATGTGGATGGAGCTTGACTACATCTCCCAGCTGTTGAGCGGCGGCTTTCCTCGTCACAGGAGTTGTGCCTGTGTCCAACAAGATGAACAGACGCTCAAGCCTGAAATACAGAGGGGGATTTTTCTTTTTTTAATTACACAAAAGCACAAGTCACAGACAGACATCTCATGCAATGCCTGGTGTTCAAATGATAAACAGAGTGTAGTTTGTATACATTTAATGTGCAGTAGACACTGCTCCTTTATCAGTATTAGGTGACCAAACCAGCTTTCAGGATCAGAAGTTAACATTACCTCATTGTCAGTTGCAAATTGGTGTATTCATCAACAGGAACACGAAGTAAACACACCTGTCCAACGAGCTGACTTCACTGACCCTTCACATATGTTCGGGTGTCAGAACAGGGGTATTCAGCATGACTACAAGCACTTATTCACAAACACGGAACGACTACAGATGATCATTGCAGCGTGTGAAAATTGGGCTGCCACAACTACATCACCGTCACTGCTTCAGTGCACCTGCGCTCAAAGGAGTACGCCTATTTCTGATAAAGATATGACTGCAAGAACGTACCACCATTTCATGCGTTTGTCAAGCACACCATGTCAAAAGTAGAGCATGTTACAATTAACTCCGGAAAACAACACTAGTAGGCATCCCATGAGGAGAAAGTTAAGCTTAAATGAAAAATAAAAAAAAGTTAAGACTTGTGGACACGGGCACATTTTAGAACAGACTAATCAGCAGCTCAAGTCGCCGAGGCAGAGATTTATTCGTACAGAAAGGGTAACCAAACCTGGCTCATAGTGGCAGGGTGACATGTGATTGCTGTAGACATCTGAGAGGTGGAAATGTTTGACTTTGGCATAGGACTACCTAAACTTGTGTGCTATTTCAGTAATTACTGGCAGTGAGGATCAACATAAAGCATGAACAGAAAGTGTTCCTGCCCTTTCCAGATCTCTTGGAGAGGCTTTCCAGTCTTGTTCGATACGCTCAGTGATTCTGCTAATGTTTAAAGGTCATGGATATGAATATGGTGAATACATTAGTGCAGAAAACAAAAAGGCACAGCTAAAGACAACCGATAGACATTTACATGTCAAAAGATCCAAGTCAGACATCATTCTCCCAGCACGGACACAGCTTTAGATCTAAAAACACCATTAAATGAATAAAATGTGAAGAAATGAAGAAAGTGCAGGCAAATGGGCCACTGCGAGACAAGAAACAAGCCTGAGGAAGTAAGTGTGAATCGCAGAAACACAGTGTATGATCTGGAAGAGAAAACAAAAAAAAAAAAAAAAAAAAAAAAAAAAAAACAGCTTCCTTCATGACAGCAAACAGTGCTCTCGGCACCTCACTGATCCAGTGAACACGTCCCAGACACTTAACGACCATTTGTTTCACCTTAATGTTGAGATGCATGAGAAATTGGTGAGGTAGAAGTACACTGTGCTCTCACTGGGTGTAAAAATAGACGAGATGATGCAGCTTCCCTGCCTACACTCACCAAGATCTGGCCAAATAACTGGGCAGAGATACAGGCATGATCCCTCTCTCGCGCTCTCTCTCACAGGCGCGCTCTCTCTCACAGGCGCTCTCTCTCTTACAGGCGCTCTCTCTCTCACAGGCGCTCTCTCTCTCACAGGCGCTCTCTCTCTCACAGGCGCTCTCTCTCTCACAGGCGCTCTCTCTCACACAGGCGCTCTCTCACACAGGCGCTCTCTCACACAGGCGCTCTCTCTCACACACGCGCTCTCTCTCTCTCACAGGCGCGCGCTCTCTCTCTCTCTCTCTCTCTCTCTCTCACAGGCGCGCTCTCTCTCACTCACAGGCGCGCTCTCTCTCTCTCTCTCACAGGCGCTCTCTCTCTCTCTCTCTCTCACAGGCGCGCTCTCTCTCTCTCACTGGCTCACTCTCTCACTCTCTCTCTCTCTCACAGGCTCGCTCTCTCTCTCACAGGCTCTCTCGCTCTCTCTCTCTCTCTCACAGGTGCGCTCTCTCACAGGCGCGCTCTCTCACAGGCTCTCTCTCTCTCTCTCTCTCACAGGCTCGCTCTCTCTCTCTCTCACAGGCTCGCTCACAGGCTCGCTCGCTCTCTCTCACAGGCTCGCTCACAGGCTCGCTCTCTCTCTCACAGGCTCTCTCTCTCTCTCACAGGCTCGCTCTCTCTCTCTCTCTCTCTCACAGGCGCTCTCTCTCACACAGGCGCTCTCTCTCACACAGGCGCTCTCTCTCTTACAGGCGCTCTCTCTCACACAGGCTCGCTCGCTCTCTCTCACAGGCTCGCTCACAGGCTAGCTCGCTCTCTCTCACAGGCTCGCTCACAGGCTCGCTCGCTCTCTCTCACAGGCTCGCTCGCTCTCTCTCACAGGCTCGCTCACAGGCTCGCTCGCTCTCTCTCACAGGCTCGCTCACAGGCTCGCTCTCTCTCTCACAGGGTCGCTCTCTCCCTCACAGGCTCTCTCTCTCTCTCTCACAGGCTCTCTCTCTCTCTCTCACAGGCTCTCTCTCTCTCTCACAGGCTCTCTCTCTCTCTCTCTCTCTCTCTCACAGGCGCGCGCTCTCTCTCTCTCTCTCTCTCTCTCTCTCACAGGAGCGCTCTCTCACAGGCGCGCTCTCTCACAGGCTCTCTCTCTCTCTCTCTCTCACAGGCTCGCTCTCTCTCTCTCTCACAGGCTCGCTCACAGGCTCGCTCGCTCTCTCTCACAGGCTCGCTCACAGGCTCGCTCTCTCTCACAGGGTCGCTCTCTCCCTCACAGGCTCTCTCTCTCTCTCTCTCACAGGCGCGCTCTCTCTCTCTCTCTCTCTCTCTCTCTCTCTCTCTCTCACAGGCTCTCTCTCTCTCTCTCTCTCTCTCTCTCACAGGCTCTCTCTCAGGCTCGCTCACAGGCTCGCTCACAGGCTCGCTCTCTCTCTCACAGGCTCGCTCTCTCTCTCACAGGCTCTCTCTCTCTCTCTCTCACACGCTCTCTCTCTCTCTCTCTCACAGGCTCTCTCTCTCTCTCTCACAGGCTCTCTCTCTCTCTCTCTCTCTCTCTCACAGGCTCTCTCTCTCTCTCTCTCTCTCACAGGCCGCTCTCTCTCTCTCTCTCTCTCTCTCTCTCTCTCTCACAGGCTCGCTCACAGGCTCGCTCACAGGCTCGCTCACAGGCTCTCTCTCTCTCTCACAGGCTCTCTCTCTCTCTCTCTCTCTCTCACAGGCTCTCTCTCTCTCTCTCACAGGCTCTCTCTCTCTCTCTCTCACAGGCTCTCTCTCTCTCTCACAGGCTCTCTCTCTCTCTCACAGGCTCTCTCTCTCTCTCTCGCTCTCTCTCTCTCTCTCTCTCTCTCTCTCTCTCACTCTCTCTCTCTCACACTCGCTCTCTCTCTCTCTCACACGCGCTCTCTCTCTCTCTCTCTCACAGGCTCTCTCTCTCTCTCCCTCACAGGCTCTCTCTCTCTCTCCCTCACAGGCTCTCTCTCTCTCTCCCTCACAGGCTCTCTCTCTCTCCCTCACAGGCTCTCTCTCTCCCTCACAGGCTCTCTCCCTCCCTCACAGGCTCTCTCCCTCCCTCACAGGCTCTCTCCCTCCCTCACAGGCTCTCTCCCTCACATGCTCTCTCTCTCTCTCACAGGCTCTCTCTCTCTCTCACAGGCTCTCTCTCTCTCTCTCTCTCTCTCTCTCTCACAGGCTCTCTCTCTCTCTCTCACAGGCTCTCTCTCTCTCTCTCACAGGCTCTCTCTCTCTCTCTCTCACACGCTCTCTCTCTCTCCCCTCACTTCCTCTCTCTCTCACTCCCTCTCTCTCTCTCTCTCTCTCCAGGCTCTCTCTCTCTCTCACTCTCTCTCTCTCACTCACTCTCTCTCTATCTCC
>JAFFST010041107.1:57381-78858 GCA_022414735.1 Noturus placidus | reverse complement strand
CACTTTTTCACACAGGGCCATGATGGTTTGGATTTTTTTTCACCTTTAATAATAAACACCTTCATTTACAAATTGCATTTTGTGTTTACTTGTGTTGTCCTTAACTATTGTTTAAATTGGTTTGATGTTCCGAAACACTTAAGTGTGACAAACATGCAAAGGAACAGGAAATGAGGAAGGGGGCAAACACTTTTTCACACCACTGTATTACTACCCTCAACTGTATGTAAAGCAATTTAACTAATCAACTCCATACAATACCTCTTATCTTTTTTTTTTTTTTTTACCTGTGATGGCATGAATGCTTTGTCATGACTATAAACATTTCTAGAAATGTAATTTTGAGAATGTGTAATCTGGAGCACTTTATGGTATTACTGTTTACATCTTGCTAATAATAAAAAATACTATCTACTCTATGTGCCTTAAATAAATAAATAAATAACACGACAATTACACTGTGCATTATCATTGTATTACAATTTTATCTTAATCATTTCATTTATTTTAGTGTAATATCTCCTTTAAAGAGGGCATAACTGTAATGTCTGTTTTTAAAACAAAGTAGCAAAGTTCTCTCTATCAGAATGTTTTAACTTAGTGCCAAGATGCCAGCTCTTATAATCTGATTAACAGTTAACTGCATCTGTGGCAAATTAGATATTTATACCACCTGCTACTAGTGCTTACATAAAAGGTTTTGTTTTTAAGGTCATGAATGTTGCATGTTTTAGGGAGTGTTTGATTCTGTAGGACATTTTATCCTCTGCACAGCTGTCAAAACACACCATGGCTCAGATGAACCTTAAGATCAACTGCATATATATCCACTGTGTGATTACTGGTTAAAAATGTTTAAAGGACTTCAAAATGTCTAATCTATCCCCTTGAGGCTTTGAATGGGTTGTTAAGAAACAACAAGTTTAGGGATAGCGTGAGAACACAACTTAATGAGGGCAGTGTGATGCAATCAATAATGCAGTGTATGGGGCACTGTGTCAAAAAAAACAATAGAGAATAGCCCTTATTCAGTCCTTGCACAGTCCTCCAATCAATCCTCTAGAATAAGAGACCGACTGTGATGTCTGCTATTGTGTACCTTTTAAGAAAAATGATTGACACTTACAATAATCAGGGGTTTATTGTCTTGAGCTGTAAGCTGGAATGGTAGTAGATGGACATCCATTGATATATTTACTATATGTGTGGAAAGCATATTTTTTCCATTTTGTTTGACTCCTTTGTTAGATATGATCATGTCAGAAAAGAACTTCATACTCCATATTAATCTGGAGTTACTGTAATCCATGGATAAACAAATCAAAATCATATGCACATTTTATTTTTTTTAAGCACAGTTTTCTCAGTTTAATTTGTTAATTGATTTAGATCTGATTTTAGATAAGTATTCAATCAATATTGTGTGTCATTATTTACAATAATGTAATCAAGTATTTACCAACTTTTAGCTCCCAGAGGAGCATTACTTATTCAGATTTAAATGTCTTTACTGACCAGAATAATGGATAAGAATGCAGAACATTTGGGGAAATATATCTACCTGCCTAAGTAAGCAGTGGGAGCAAAAGGGCCCTAGTGAGTAGTTGGAGGTAGGGTGGAAAATTATTGGTGTAGTGGAGAGCTTTGTCCTCAGAATTATTATAATTTTGATTTGAATCTAAACACTGCTTAATTGAGAATGATACACCCCCTAGAGTCAATATTTAGTGCACTGTCCAATCTGTACAGGATTTTGCTGAGGTTTTTGTGATCGTTGTGGCCAAAATGCTTGATTTTGCTGTGGCTGTTTTAAAAATTGTAACCTTTTTGCAGAAAACTACTTGAATTGGCGGAATTGCTATTGCACAAAACTTTGTTTTGCAGTGATGTTTGTTGGTAAATGAGACCTTTTAGCTGTACTCATGTTCAGTGCACGTGAATCAAAGAGGGCTTTGGCTGAATGCACCTTCTGATGACATCACATTATGCGTCTTGGCCTAAATCTGCAGAAAATCTGTGGTAATACTGAAAAATGGCAAGCTCCTCCAAATATTGCGAAGTTTGCTCAATTTTGTGTTAACCTCTGCATTCAAAAATTGTGGAATCCTGGAGGAACTGATTGTCCTGTTGTCTCGGATGTCTGTGTGACCTTTGCACATTTTGATTTTGCCATTTTCTCCCAAAACCTTTTTTTGCAAGCCATTCCTTTAAGGACATTCCAGGCCATTGTCCTGTTGGGACATAAATTGTCACCTGAGACAGCTTTCTGGCTGACTGGGGGAAAATGTATTATATTTGGGTCCATCCATGTTGCCCTTGATGACAACAAGATTTCCAGTTCCGCTTGTTGAAAGGCAATCTCAGAGCATGATGCTACTACCATTGATAAACCTTTATGATAGGATTGGTATTAACTGGGTGTTGGGCTGTATTTGGCATGTGCTAAACATAATGCTTTGCTTTTAGAACAAATGGTTCAAAATATTTTTTTTTCAAAAGATCTCAGATTTTGTCACATAAATTCCATGCCTTTATGAAGTGGCTTCCTTCTGTCAGCGCTCTGATAAAGAGCTGATAATATATTTGAGGTCTACAATATTAATCTCTAACCCCTTCAGTGTTCTAGCTGCCCTCTTGGATACTTATCTGACAATTGTCCTTCTTGCCAGTACACTCAATTTGGAAGGATGGCCTGAACTTAGTAGTGTCTGGGTTTTGGCATATTTTTTCCACTTTGTTAAAATGGATTTTACAGTGCTTCTAATGAAGTTTCAAGCTTTGCTGATCTTTTTATAACCTTCTCCAGCTTTTTATCTCCTAACAACTTTAATCTCAAAGCTTCACAGGCAGTTCCTAGGTCATCATGACAGCAGGACTTATCTGATATTTTAGCTGAGAGACCTCCCAAAGGTCAGTAATATTTATTGTACAACATTTACAATTCATTTATTCATTTAGCAGACGCTTTTATCCAAAAAAAAACTTACAAATGAGACTTACACACTCACACCAATGGGAGCAGAGCTGCCATGCTTGCCATCGGGGGTAACTTAGGTGTCTTGCCAGTGTCTTGCCCTTGTTCAGTGTCGTGCCCAAGGAACTTCGGCATGGGATCACCCGGGCCGGGATTCGAACCACCAACCCTACGATTAGTGGACAATCCGCTCTACCGACTGAGCCACAGCCACCGCTCAAACATACAATTGGACACAGGTGGATTTGAAATGAATAGAGGTGGACCCATTTTAACATATTTATTGTGAGTACTCAAGAAAAGTATAAATAACAGTCTAATTTAGACTTTTAAAGTAAGGCTGATTAATATTTCTAAATGATTCTAACTAATTGATTTCATTTTGTTTCTGTAGAGAGTCACTTCAGAATAAGTAGAAAAAGTCCCATTCCTACATTTGATATTGCAATACAGGAAAAAAATAATCACTAGGGGGCGAATACTTTCTGAAGGCATTGAATCTAAACTCTTCTACCAGGGTCATGGTCCGCTGCCTGGCGGGAGCATGTCACTCTTTCTGAGATAAAACCATGAACCCCCTTACACACACACACAACCACACACAAACACGCACACACAAACCACAGGACTGTGCACAACCTTGGTTGTGTTTTGATATCCAGTCCATGAAAACCACAAACACACCCTTGATGGAATCCGACCACCATTTTAACCCCAACATCAAGAATGCTGACACAACTATGCTGTGTAGTGATTGATCTCTGCAGGATCACTGCACTCATAGAGAGACCAGATCATACAAAGTAAGCCAGATACCCTGTGCTCCTGCATTTCCTCCCACAACAAATGTCAAGGCACATAATAATAGGCCTTCTCCAAACCCAGAAAACACATGTACACTTTGTTACCATACGCATATGACTCTTCACAAAACTATGCCAGATTAAAGAGCTGGACCACTGTTCCATTGCATGAGCAGAACCTGCATCATTGCTCCTGGATCCTAGGTTCAACTATCGGATGGAGTCTATTTTACAAAACTCTGGCCTAGACTTTTCTTGGGAAGCTGAAGTTTGTGATTCTCCTGTAATTGGAACTGTGGTGTGTGTGTGTGACTGTGCCCTGCGATGGGTTGGCACCCCGTCCAGGGTGTCTCCGCCTTGTGCCCTGAGTTCCCTGGGATAAACTCCAGGCTCCCTATAATCCTGTGTAGGATAAGCTAAGTGTTAAAATATTAGATTTAATGCACAGTCTTCGGTTTTTAACAGGAACTGAACGTGAATAATGATTTGTAAAGCATATATAAAAGTTACATATTCTTAAAATAGACTATGAATGAGCAATTTATCAAATGAACATTTTAAGTTCAAGTTACACTGCATAACTTAGGACAGAAAAATTATGCATATTAATAATAATAATAATAATAATAATAATAATGTGTCTGATGCTACAAATTATCCGCACTTGCTACCTACATTGGCCTTTATAGCTACAGTGTAAACCTTAATAAATAAATAAATAAATAAAAATTATAAAACTTTAAACGTCTTGGCTGATCAGTTACATCTCAAATAGTGTCAATATTAAATTAAAACAGTAAAACAGTCAGTACGTTTAAATGGACAACAATAATCCACTCTTAATCTAATTAAGACCATACTTTAATTAAGAAACTACCATGTAAACACCAACCTTAATCTAATTAAGGTCATAATCTAAGTAAGCTCTAATCGAATTAAGTCAGGTGGAGAACTCACTCCTGTTTTTTATGGACGTGTATTACAGACATGTAAACACCTTGATCACATTATGAACGTCGTGTGAGTTTTCACTGCATTTTGCGACAGGACACGATCACACACTGCCGTTTTACGGCGAACAAGAGAGTTCAACGCGTCTCAAATCGCATACTTTCCTACTATAGGCCTGTAGTACGGGGAAAATATATGTATCTCGGCTACTACATAGACGGTAACTACGCGATTTGGAACACACCCACGGCTTCAAGCAGTTGTCTATTAGCACGTATAGCATGACAAATAATTAAATGCACTTAAATCGTTCGTAAAAAAAAAAAAATATATATATATATATATATATATATATATATATATATATATATATATATATATATAACACCCAAAACTATATACGGTACCATAACGAAAACGAACTGTACGTTGTTGATGCGTTAAATTCTGGAGGGACGCCGGAAGGCGTGGCGCGGTGACGTAATGACGCGGGCTGTTAATTTAATTATGTTCTATAACATGTAAAACGGGAACATGGCAGGAGTATTCTAAAAGAGACTCATGTAAACACCTTAATCACATTATTATCTTACTTAGATTAAGGTCAATAATTATATTACTGCTCTCCACGTAAACGTAGTCAGTGTGAGCGGTGTGTGATTGGTCCAGCAGCACTTCCTGCGCTTTTTATTCTCTCTTCCGGTTGTCAGCATTGACCTCCCAAGATGGCGGCGGTACGAGCTCTAGGTGTCCTGTCCAGACTTACAGCAAGGGGAAGATATATACAGCTTTCAGGTAAACACACTTGTAAGAATGTCTGTAATTGTAAACTCAGAGCTCTGTATCTGGCAGGATTCATTGACATTTCGCTTCAACATGAAGTTGCTCAGGATCTAGATTCAGGCAGCTAACTCGCTAAGTTCAGCTCCTCTTTGCTGAATTAACTAACTTAATGCCTCCTTTATGTCAGCCTTCTGAAAATGCATCATGTTTGGTTAGTATAAAAAGAGATTAAGTACATATAATGAGTAGGCACGGTTCTTAGCCGTTTAAAGTGAGCATGTTGGTTTCAGTTGAGTCGATAGATCAGTTAAAGGACGCAGAAATGAAAGAGATTAGCCATTTCTTCTTGCTGTGGTAGAAATGGCATTATTACTGAATACTGTTTGTTAACTTGCTAAGCCGATTAACGTCTTATTTCCTCAATGACTTCAACCCCTGAATGTTGACCCAGCTAACCCAGTATTTCGTTTTTGTGGCCTTTAAAAAAAATACGTCGTTCTTATGGTTAAAAATAGATTTCTATAAAAGAGTTCTACTTTTCTTCATCGTTAAAACTAAGTCATAGGTCGTGATGTAGAGTTTTGAAAGAATGTGGGTTAAAGGTCATGCAGTCTGCACTACCTGTGTTTTTGTCACGCCCACCCCCACTATACCAATGCGTTATCCACGCCCATTCCGTCATACCAATGCGTTATCCCCGCCCACCACACCATGCCAATGCTTTGAAGCTTATGGATCAGTACTAAATATTAGTATGGCTGCTAATAAAGCTGTAATATACTATTTAATACAGTAGTATCATAAAAGGGGGGGGGGGGTAGTGGTGGTGGCGGCTTGGCGGTTAAGGCTCTGGGCAACTGATCTGGGAAGGTCAGGGATTGAAGCCCCAGCACTGCCAATCTGCCACTGTTGGGCCCTTGAGCAAGGCCCTTAACCCCCTCTGCTCCAGGGGTGCTGTATCATGGCTGACCCTGTGCTATGACCCCAACCTCCCGACGTTCTGGTGTATGTGGGGAAAAAAAAAAGAATTTCACTGTGCTGTAATGTATATGTGACTAATAAAGACTTATTAAATATGTGTCCTTATAGTTCTTAGTGACTAACCATGATATACTAAATGCTAACTTTTAATATACATTTGCAACAAATAACATTCAACTGTACTACGAGTAATCCTCGTTCACTGACCTACAATTTTCTAACGTTTAACTTTAAACTTAAATTTTCTGCTTTTTTTATTTAAAGGTGTCTCTGAAAGAAGCTTCAGTGTTGCACCCTGCTTAATGGGTAAATATTTTTTTCTAAACAGAATTCACATTTCTTGAATTCCTCATTTTCAACTGTTGCTGTTTTTGAATTTTGTAACGACTTTTTTCTTTCCATGTTTATTCAGCTCGTACATACGTCAACTATGAGGTCAAGGGAGATGTGGCTGTTATTCGCATCAACGACCCAAATTCTAGGGTAAACTTTGCTTTGACAGGCTACATTGTATTATTTATTATATGTGGTTTTTTTTTTTACATTCATTTAAAGATCTTTCACTTCTGTGTTGTTTTATAGGTGAACACCCTATCAGTTACAATGCAAAAGGAGATGATCAACGTTTTCGACGAGATTTGGGCGAATGACGCAATCAGAAGTGCTGTACTGATCTCTTCTAAGCCTGGCTGCTTCATTGCAGGAGCAGATATCAAGTTAGCAACATGTTTCCTATATAACTACAGTGTGTTATGAAAAGATAATAAGCATATGGTGCTACACTGTATGACCAAAAGTTTGTGGACACCTGACCGCCACACATGTATGTGCTTTTTGATCATCCCATTCCAGATTTATTCCCACTTTGCTGTTATAATAATTTCCACTCTTCTGGGAAGGCTTTCAATTAGATTCTGGGGCGTAGCTGTGGGGATTTGCCCATTTAGTCTCAAGAACATTATTGAGATCAGGTGCTGGTTTAGGCTGAGGAGGTCAGACTTCCAGTTCATCCCAAAAGTGCTCAGTGGGGATGAGGTCAGGGCTCTGTGAAGGTCACTCGATTTCTTCCACTCTAATCCTGGCACACCATGTCTACATGGAGCTCGCTTTGTGCACAGAGGTATTGCCATGCTTGAACATGATTGGGTCTCATAGGTCCAGTGACTTGAAAGCTTAATATTACAGCACTCAAAGACATTATATACAATTGGGTGCTTCCAACATTGTGGCAGTGGTTTGGGGAAGAACCACGTGTGTTTTTATTGTTTCTCTTTTTTCATGTTCTTTGTGAATAGCATGATCCAGGCCTGTAAGAGTGCAGAGGAAGTAAGCAAACTTTCTCAAGAGGGGCAGAAGATGTTTGAGAAAGTTGAGAATTCTCCAAAACCAATTGTTGCTGCCATCAATGGATCATGTCTTGGTGGGGGACTAGAGGTACTGAAGCAACATTTGCAAATGTTTTATTATTTATTCTTTTATTTGAATGAATTAATCTTTATCATTTTGCTATATAAAAGATTAGAAATGTCTTACCAGAAAAGTATGGAGTTTTATGAAATATTTTATTACACATTCATCATCTTGCCTTTAATTACCTTTTGTGATTTTGATCAGAAATAACTGACAGGATAGGCAAGCTATCACATACATTTCTTTAAGGTTCAAAAGATCTGAATAAGCACTGCATAATACTGTCTAATATATCATGGTGTGAATTGCAGCATTTTTAATATTTTGCTTTAAAATAGATCGAATATCTACACCCTATCCTCCTGTTAGTTTCCTTTTTCTTTCTGAAACCATGATGATGGATCTTGCTGCATACTCTGCTTTGTAGTTTGCCATCGCCTGCCAGTACAGAGTGGCCACAAAGAGTAAGAAGACAGTTCTGGGCACTCCTGAGGTCATGCTGGGTCTTCATCCTGGTGCTGGAGGAACGCAGAGGCTTCCCAAAATGGTCCCTGACAACTCTTTGAAAGAGTTAGACACAAATGTTCTAAAACAGTGGTTCTCAACATGGGGTGTGCCCCACTGGAGGTGGGGGACATACCCAATCTGGCGGGGGGAGGTGCAGAGAGATTGGAAGGGGGGCACAAATTGTTTTCAATAGAAAAAAAAAACACAGACAGGCCATCATTTGGGGACTCATTTGTGTATTTTATTGGCAAAAAAAGCAAAAATAAATCTATATCTATCTACCTCTCAAAGCAGATTATAGATTAGGTCATATATAGATTGATTCTATATAGAATAGATAATCGTTATACCTGGCCTCCTCCAACATTGGGGGGAGGGGCATGCCACATGATTGGGGAGACTTTAGTTACAATAGGTTGAGAACCTCTGTTCTAAAACGTATACTAACAACAAAAATGCATTCCCTGCTTACAATAATTAGCCAGAAAGGTTAACAAGTCTTTGGTGTTCATGTTTTTAGGTTGGGCTACCCAGTGCCTTTGACATGATGCTAACAGGAAGGAACATTCGTGCGGATAAAGCCAAAAAAATGGGGCTGATTCACCAATTGGTTGACCCACTTGGTAATAATCAATTTTTTGTGTGTGTTTTCTGAAGATTCTTAGAGTTGTCTTATCTTTTTAATGTTTGAAATAAATCTTAGGCCCTGGATTGAAGAACCCAGAGGAGAGAACTATTGAATACTTGGAGGAAGTAGCGGTAGACTGTGCCCGTGGAATTGCTGATAAGAGAATCCAGCTCACAAAAGATAAAGGCTTGATGCAAAGTATGTATCCCATTTCAGTCCTTTTGTCATTTTTGTTTATTATTATTATTATTTTTATTATTTTTAACACCGCACTGGTGAGTCCTCGAATCTGATTGGTCAGATGGTGTTAATTCATTTTCTATAACACCAGCTCAGACAGTATTTAGGCTATAAGGCAAATCAGTTTTATATTACTGTGCTAATTCTAATGCATTATCATTTCTATAGCAACAACTCGTTCACAGGGACTTGTGTGGCAGACGCACTGTGTAATCTAAAGCGTAAATGCTGATTATGGTGAAACTCTCTCTAAGGAGATGTTTTGTTTAAAATTTTAGTAGACGTTTCGGGTATGAAGCTTTTTAATAGTCAGTAAATTTTCAGATATGGGGGAGTCGGAGCACTTTGTGCTTTTTGGAATGTCAGTACATGACAAGCTGTTTTTTTGTAAAGTCTTATTAACATCAGGACATAAAATATAAAGAGGCTGGTGAAGGAACTATTTATAGCTGTTACAGTGTAAGTTGCTTACATATAGCATAAGTAAAAACTCCCTCGCATGTGTTCCACAAAATGAAATATAACTATAACTGGATATGTTATCAAAAAATATAATTCATTAATACATTAAAAATTGTAATCATGGTCAAATTGCTGTGGTATAAAAGGCGGAAAAGCACTTTGTGACATGCTGGTATTGGAAAGTAATCATATTGTCCTCAAAATGATAAACCTTTTTATTTTGCAGAAATACAAGACTACGTTATGAGCTTTGGGTTTGTGCGTAATCAAATCTACAACACCGTACAGAACAAAGTCAAGAAACAGACAAAAGGACTGTATCCTGCTCCCATGAAAATAATTGAGGTATGCCAAAGGGTTTTTTTTTTTTTTTTTTTTTTTTGGGGGGGGGGGGGGGGGGGCAGTGTCTCAGTGATCTTTTTCTTGTCACATGTATTGATGTAAATCAATATCCTGTCCCTGCCATTGAGACTCAAACTTTTAACCATCCACTAATTTCCTTACAATTTTTCTCCATAGTGTGTAAAGACCGGTGTGGAGCAGGGCTTTGATGCAGGATACCTGGCAGAGTCCCAGGTAGAATACCTTCACCTAGAGAAAATGTCCAGTTTGGATAAATTATTTTAACAATGATGAAAATTGCAAAGTTTAACCAACATTCTACATTGCAGAACTTTGGCAAGTTAGCAATGACCCCAGAATCCAATGCACTTATTGGACTGTATCATGGCCAAGTTATTTGCAAGAAGAACCGATTTGGAGTCCCGGAGAAGGAGGTTAAGTAAGTGCTTTTGCCTAATTTTAGGATGATCAGTCATAGTTAAGAATAGATCTACCTCTTCAATGTTTCAGTCTTTTATTGCTTACCAATCCATTCTTTCTAGAACCCTGGCCATCTTGGGAGCAGGGCTGATGGGGGCAGGAATTGCCCAGGTCACTGTGGATAAAGGTGTTAATATCATTCTTAAGGACACCACTCTGGAGGGACTTAACCGAGGGCAGCAGCAGGTTTACAAAGGGTGAGAAAGAACTGAACTATAATAATAATATTATTATTATTATTATTATTATTATTAATAATAATAATAATAAAATTATGTACAATAGTATTTTGTAAGTGGTAACATTTGTTTTAAAGGACACAGGATGCAATAATATGCATACTAGTGGTCCACCGATTGATCTATTCGGTTATCTGTCCAAATCCACACAGTTGGTTGTTTCCCCGCTTGCATTTCGGGGAGCAGCTTGAGTACAAGAGCGGCCATCAGGCGAAATAAAAACTCACTGACCAATTTTGTTGTGTTATTTGAAATTTAATTCATTTTGGATATCTCTATTTGTTATTTGGAGTGTTACTTTTTGGTTCAGTTTGGACATGTATCTTTTATGAACTTTTATTTATATATTTATTTCATTTAAAAAAAAGTACAGTGAGTACTGTTTATTTTTGTAATAAAGGTCAACAATGTTTTACTTTTGAGTGTTCTGTTTTCCTTCGTCATCAATTTTCAAAACTATCGGTTGATTTTAATTGGTTCATCATTCACCCTGGTTGTCTGTCGCAGATTAAATGACAAGACAAAGAAGAAGAGCATAACCTCATTTGAAAGGGACAGCATAATATCCAACCTCACCGGACAGCTAGACTACAGTGGATTCCAAAAGGCTGACATGGTCATTGAAGCAGTATTTGAGGATCTCAACATTAAACACAAAGTCCTAAAGGAAGTTGAAGCTGTAAGTAGTGTTCAGTTTTTGTTTTTAAATGGCAGACCGGTGACATGGTATTTAAATTTGTGCTGCACTTACATTCATTTCAAGAAATTAAAGCACTAAAGTGCCACATGATATGATGCAGTAATTATTTGTCAGCATGCTCACAGTAAGCCACCACTTGAATATTTCTTCCCCAGTCAAACAGCTTTGAATGCTTAAATGCACTTTACAGTTTAGTTCAATTGTACAACCCCAATTCTGAAAAAGTTGGGGCAGTATGGAAAATGCAAAAAAAAAAAAATATGAACAAAAAGAGTCCTTTTGAAAATTCAATTCACCATGTACTATGTTGAAAACACATTATTTGATGTATTACTTTGTGAATTTAATTTATTTTTGAAAATATACAATTATTTCAAATCTGATGACTGGAACACACCCCAAAAAGTTGGGACCGTGAACTGATTACTACTGTGTAACATCCCCTTTTCTTTTAATAACACCTATTAAGCTTTTGTGCGCTGAAGACACCAGTTGGTTAAGTTTAGGATTAGTTTAGCAAGTGGAATTTTCCCCCATTCATCCATTATGCATTTCTTCAGCTACGCAATTGAAGGCCTTCTTTTGCGCTTCATAATGCACCACACATTCTCAGTCTGAGACAGGTCAGGACTGCAGGCAGGTCATGCTAGCACCCGTACTCTCTGCTTACGCAACCATGTGCTTGTAATCCAGGCAGAATGTGATTTGGAGTTGTCCTGCTCTGGATGGCAGTATATGTTGCTCCAAAATGTGTACATATTTTTCTGCATTAATGGTGCCCTCACAGATGTGCGAGTTACCCATGCCATGGGCACTGCCCCACCCCCATATCATGACAGACGCTGGCTTTTGGACCCAACGCTGATAACCGCTTGGATGATACTTTTTCTCTTTGGCCCGGAGAACACAACAGTTTTTAGACAAAACAGCAATTTGAAATGTTGACTGGTTGGACCACAAAACACGATTCCACTGTGCTACTGTCCATCACAGATGAAACCGAGCCCAGAGAAGTCGCGGTGCTTCTGGACAGTGTTGATCTATGGCTTCTGCTTTGCATAGAAAAGCCTTAACTTGCATCTGTAAATGCAGCAGCGAATGGTGTTCACTGACAAAGGTTTACCAAAGTATTCCCGAGCGCATGTCAGGATATCCATTACAGACTCGTGACAGTATTTAAGACCGTGACGTCTGAGGAATCAGAGATCACACACCTTCAGAAGTGGTTTTCAGCCTTGCCCTTTACGCACTGAGATTTGACCGGATTCCTTGGAATCTTTTCATTATATTGTGCACTGTAGAAGGTGAAATGCCCCAAATCCTACCAAGTTGTCTTTGGGGAGTGTTGTTCTCAAAGTATTGGATTATTCTCTTATGCATCTGTAGATTGGTGAGCCTTATCCCATCCTTGATCTTGAAGGACTAGACGTTTTTTGGAGGCACCTTATATACTATGACAATTTAAAAATAAATGTTTATCTTAAAAAAACTTTGCAGTTGATTAAGTAAAACATCAAATAACTTTGATTTTATAAGTGGGGTGGGAGGGGCTGTTATTGGGGTAAAAAATATTGATTCGGTATTGATATATTTTTTTGTACTCTGAAAAGTGTATGAGAATCAGTAAAAAATATAAATCTAAAAAAACTTTGACTTTATATGTACATTTACAAATAACTCCTCTTTGTTTTGTATTACATTTGCATTTATTCATTTAGCAGACGCTTTTATCCAAAGCGACTTACAAATCATTTACCATACTCTCCCAACTTTTTTTGGAATTGTGGTTGTACGTAAGTACAGTATATAAATCATGTTAAGGTGTGCTTTCTAACAAAACAGATGCTGGTAGCTAAATATTTTGATATTTACAAATGACCAATTCAATGTTGAATGTGACCCATATTCCAGTCAGTGACACTTATTTTTTTTTTATCTTAACAGGTCATTCCTCCCCACTGTATATTTGCCACCAACACATCAGCTCTCCCAATCAAAGACATCGCAGCCGCCAGTAAACGACCAGAAAAGGTCAGGCAGCGTTTAGACCTGATCTGGTGATTCGGAGGTTGATCAATCAGTTTCATTTTGTCAGTGAAATGATTAACCCCTCTGGTTTGTCTCAGGTAATTGGAATGCACTACTTTTCTCCAGTGGACAAGATGCAACTTCTGGAAATCATAACTACTGATAAAACCTCCAAGGACACCACCGCCTCTGCTGTAGCCGTTGGCCTGAAGCAAGGCAAAGTCATTATTGTGGTTGGGGTGAGTTATGTTTGCTACCCTAAAATGGAAAGAGTTTTTTGTTTGTTTTTAAGATTACGCTCAGGGTTGCTGTGCTTTAAATGACCTATTTGTTCATATTTTGGGTAATGAAACCAACTGAGTTGGATAGCAAATATCACAGAAGGGTAGAGTAATGAAGGGTAAAAATGTAAAATCCTGCACACACACCAAGTTTGACCTTCTAAACTGAAAACTAAAGTGGCTTTCACACTGGCACCGCGGTACCAAACCCGAGAGTACCTGTCGGAGGTGGTCTGAGTTCATTCGGCTGCACTGGAACTGTGCTGTGATTCCCGTGAAGGTGAACGCAACTCGTACTCGGGGCCGAATTTGTTCAGGAAGTAAAGTAACCCCCGCGCGTGTGTGTGTGTTACCTGATGGCGACAACGTTATTTTCGCGTGTACCATGAGGGTCAACGTTGTGGGACACAGACGAGGTCCACTGCTGTGCATAATATCAGCTGCACATAATGGCACCAAAATAATACAAAACCAAAAAATTGTGGTGAGTCACATTGTGTTCTCCATGCGCATTTGTGAAGTAGAACCGTTCGATAGAACCAAGTGAGTCTAAAACCAGACCAACGCCGTGGGAGGACTGCAGCAAACGTGCTCAGTGTGAAAACCACCAAAGTTCCAGAGGGTGTGATTTTTCCTGGTGACCCATTTTTCATTGCCATATTCTTTATAAGATAAACGGCAGGCATTTAAAAAAATTATAGAAATGATTTAAATATTAACAAATTGTCACATGTTACTAAATGTTCTTGTCCGTGTTATTTTAATTAACACTAATACTTTAATTGCAGGATGGACCTGGGTTTTATACCACTAGGTGCTTAGCTCCCATGTTAGCCGAAGCAGTCAGAGTACTGCAGGTTTGTTTTCTTTTCTTTTTTTCCCCCATTACTAATATACATGTTAAATTCTAAATAAAAGACTTATGCTACATCCTGAAAATACAGGAAGGTGTGGACCCCAAGAAGCTGGATTCTCTGACTACAGGCTTTGGCTTCCCAGTGGGTGCTGCTACTCTGGCTGATGAAGTGGGTATCGATGTTGCCGCTCACGTGGCCGAGGACCTGGGCAAAGCTTTCGGCTCAAGATTCGGAGGAGGAAATCCCGAGCTGCTGAAAACAATGGTGGAGAAAGGATTCAAAGGTAAGGATAATCAAGCTGTGTGACATGGAATGGTATTCATGCAGTTAATATTGATCAGTGCGTGTGTCATTGCGTTATCAGGCCGCAAGTCTGGAAAGGGGTGCTATGTTTACCAACCTGGACTTAAACGCAAAGATGTCAACCCAGAACTAGGGGACATTCTGGAGTCTTATAAGATGACCGCAAACCCTTCAGTGTAAGTGTTACTCAGCTGGTGCATCAATGTTACTTGAAGCAATTCTGCTTCGGTAGTGATTTTTCTCACACATGGTGGTAAGAGCTGTGCTCTCACTGTCTCGCTCGACACAGGTCATCAGACTCAGACGTGCAGTACAGACTGGTGTCTCGTTTCGTGAACGAGGCTGTGCTGTGCCTACAGGAGGGAATCCTTGCCAATCCAGTGGAGGGTGACGTTGGAGCGGTGTTTGGCCTCGGTTTCCCCCCATGCCTTGGAGGTGAGAATACTAGATGTTACAAATTTAGATTGTTTAACATTGTAGTAGTATTACTTAAAAAAAAAAAAATACAGTATCTCACAGAAGTGAGTACACCCCTCACATTTGTGTAAATATTTGATGATATCTTTTCATGTGACAACACTGAGGAAATGACACTTTGCTACAATGTAAAGTAGTGAGTGTACAGCTTGTGTAACAGTATAAATTTGCTGTCCCCTCAAAATAACTCAACACACAGCCATTAATGTCTAAACCGCAGGCAATAAAAGTGAGTACACCCCTAAGTGAAAATGTCCAAATTGGGTCCAAAGTGTCAATATTTTGTGTGGCCACCATTTTCCAGCATTGCCTTAACCCTCTTGGGCATGGAGTTCACCAGAGCTTCACAGGTTGCCACTGGAGTCCTCTTCCACTCCTCCATGACGACATCACAGAGCTGGTGGATGTTGGAGACCTTGTGCTCCTCCACCTTCCGTTTGAGGATGCCCCACAGATGCTCAATAGGGTTTAGGTCTGGAACATGCTTGGCTAGTCCATCACCTTCACCCTCAGCTTCTTTATCAAGGCAGTGGTCATCTTGGAGATGTGTTTGGGGTCGTTAGCATGCTGGAATACTGCATTCTGATCATGCTCTGCTTCAGTATGTCACAGTAGATGTTGGCATTCATGATTCCCTCAATGAACTGTAGCTCCCCAGTGCCACCAGCACTCATGCAGCCCCAGACCATGACACTCCCACCACCATGCTTGACTGTAGGCAAGACACACTTGTCTTTGTACTCCTCAGCTGGTTGCCGCCACACACGCTTGACACCATCTGAACCACAAGTTTATCCTGGTCTCCTCAGACCACTGGACATGGTTCCAGTAATCCATGTACTTAGTCTGCTTGTCTTCAGCAAACTGTTTGCGGGCTTTCTTGTGCATAATCTTTAGAAGAGGCTTCCTTCTGGGACGACAGCCATGCAGACAAATTTGATGCAGTGTGCGGTGTATGGTTTGAGCACTGACAGGCTGACCCCCCACCCCTTCAACCTCTGCAGCAATGCTGGCAGCACTCATATGTCTATTTCCCAAAGACAACCTCTGGATATGACGTGCACTCAACTTCTTTGGTCGACCATGGCGAGGCCTGTTCTGAGTGGAACCTGTCCTGTATGGTCTTGGCCACCGTGCTGCAGCTCAGTGTCAGGGTCTTGCCAATCATCTTATAGCCTTGGCCATCTTTATGTAGAGCAACGATTCCTTTTTTTTTTTTTTTTTGCCATGAGGTCATGTTGAAATTCCAGTAACCAGTTTGACGGAGTGTGAGGGCGATGACCCCAAATTTAACACACCTGCTCCCCATTCACACCTGAGACTTTGTAATACTAACAAGTCACATGACACCAGGGAGGGGAAATGGCTAATTGGGGCCAGTTTGGGGTGTACTCACTTTTGTTGCCTGCGGTTTAGACATTAATGGCTGTGTGAGTTATTTTGACGGGACAGCAAATGTACACTGTTACACAAGCTGTACACTCACTACTTTACATTGTAGCAAAGTGTCATTTCTTCAGTGTTGTCACATGAAAAGATATCATATATTTACCAAAATGTGAGGGGTGTACTCACTTCTGCGAGATACTGTGTTTTTTATTTTTTATATATTATATATAAATTAATTTTTTTTTTACAAATTAAATACTTATTAACCAGTCAAGTTAAATTAATCTGTCAGAAAAACTCTGTTCTAAAACTCAATAAAACTAAGTTTTTTTAGCTGATTAAGCATTGTTGTTAAACATATTTGTTTTTTAAATTTTGCCCAGTGTGTCTTTTTTTCACAAAGCCACAAATAGCAGTGATGATCTGATTAGGAATACTCAGTGACTGACTGTTAAGTAAATAAGGAATGAAAACATGTCATGCTGTTCTAGGGAAATGATCATTGACTGGGTCATGTGACTCATCCCTACATGAAGGCAATTTGATGGTTATTTACAAATATTGTATTTATTAAAGAACGACCTGTAGTACTTTTTTATTTTATCCATTTGTAGTTACGTTTAACGTTGCGAAATGTCTGTGAAACAAGTTTGTTCCGATAATCACTTGCGTTATAACAGATAGAATGAAACGTTCTTTCGATTGCTTTAGAAGTTAATAAGATCGGGGGGGATGGAGCTTGTTAATGAGAAACTGTAAAAACCTTTATCCTGAATACTTTCCTGTGCTGGAACATAAAGGCTTTACCTCTGTGAAGATTACAATATCTTATGAGGAGTGTCTGTCATACAACTCCTAGTGAACAAGTTGTTACTATTAGGTTTATGATAAAATAAGTACATCATTTGAATTTCACCCAAAATTGTCATAGTATCCTGCTGTTATTCAAATTAATCTACAGCTTCTGACCCATCAGATTTCAAGAATTCAACAGCGCTATGGTGTAAATATTTAATGTACGTTTTACTTTAACAGGTCCCTTCCGCTTTGTGGACAGTTTCGGCGCAGACAAATTGGTGGAGAAGATGAGACGATTCGAGGTGGTGTACGGAAACCAATTTACTCCATGCACACTTTTACTTGAACATGCCAAGGATCCAAGCAAAAAATTTCACAAATGACCCTGTCGCAACGTGCCAACAATGAGTTCTTTCTGGTAAACCGAAAACTTGCTGCACTTAGGTCATAATGTATTGATGACATAAAAGACCTCTTTTTTGTTAATAAATAATAAAATAGTTCATGTGACTGAGTAATATTTTTACTGAATTACAGAATTGTTTGGGTTGTTTTTCTAACGCTTGTACATGTTGGGAAGAACACTCTAGATTCGATTTGAGTTCATTACTGTAGAGGTTAAGAGCGTCATGACTAGTAAAACACCCCGTTAAAGTCATTCACTTATGCTTCGTTCAGCTGTGTACAGTTTTGTTTATCTGTACATTTAACTATTTTAGCACTAACTAGGACCATGCACTGCAAATGGTCAGTGGGAAAATAAACATCATATGTTTAATCTTGTCAGTCATGTGCCTTTCTTGAATATGTATTTTCTCTAGCAGTCTTTTTTCCTGTGCAGTACAGACACCACTATTCATTTCTATTCTTTACTGCACTCTAAGGTATTACAAGTATAATATGAAATGCATGTGCGATTTATTTTAATTAAAGCTGAAAGACCACTTCCAGTACTTAAAACAGCACAACTCATGAATCCGGTAACCTAAATAAACAAAACACAGGTCTGTTTTAGCAAAATGAGTTTATTGCACCAGGAAACTACTGTCCAAAACCCATCAGTCCCTTTTTTATTTTTACGATACACAATTCTGTGAGCAGAAAATGTTATGCTATTTCATCTTTTAGTTCCAGAAACATTTATTGATTTTCTGTTACAGAATTAGTTATTCAAATGTAAACCAAGGTCAGTTCTTAGCCTAATCAAAGGTGTGTGCTGGCCATCCTCAATTTAGAGCTTTAAAACACTACATTTAAGGAAAGTACATACTTACTAGTCAAGTAGTAAAGTGTTTGAACCCATGTTCGATTCTGAATTGCCAGCATCTCCTTTGCAACTAGTTTAAGTCGTCTTGCCATGCACTAGTGTACTTAAATTCATCAGTTTAAAAAAAAAAAGTGCTAAATGTATCAGTAAGAATGTTATAATAAAGCTGTTATTTAGATTCAGTGAAAAAGCCAAGATATACCAGTCACACTTACTGAATTATACTGAGTATAATGCCTGTTTAGGAGAATATTAAGAAGAAACGTAGAAAATCCACCCAAAAACTGTAACGGTGACCAAAAAAAATGATAAATCACTAAACAAAAACATCTGACATGTTGAAATACCTTTACGGTTAGTAGGTAAAAAAAAATTACTGCTTTGAAATACAAGTGTATTCTGAACTTCCCCTCACCATCACCAAAAAGGTCCTCTGCACCAACACGGCAATTGTCTAATGAAAACGATAATGAAAGATTAATGCTGGAAAGGACAGGGATGTGACGCATGCTGAAACCAACTCCCTAGAATGGAAAAAAAACCCAAATAAAAATACCAAAGAGCAGCAATTTAAGCAAACATTTTAACAGCAAGGCAGAGATCATTTCATAAGCCTAAAATATCACACACATGTGTATATATATCCAGAATAGATCTTTGCATCTGGGACTCATGTTCCCTAAAGTGCAGAATCTCAGACTAATAAAACATCAGTGGGACTGAGCAGCATTTGTTCATTAAACAAGTGCGTATAATTACTGTTAACTTATCCTTAAAGAAAATAACTCGGTACATAGAACCAAACCAGAAGGTCCCAAGTGTTTCTTTTGAACATGATACCTTACACTGACTCTTTAGGCCAACCCGCATGCATGTTATTAATACAATAATAACCATGAGGCATTGTGTGCACACTGGGCATGAAAATGTGACACCGTGGAATAACAGACAACAGTCTTTTGACTTCATTGCCGCAGGTCATAAGGCACAACCTTGAATGTTAGAAGGGGGAAGTGTCACATAAAACACTATCACAGTTCAGCAATTTAACCACTATTCTAACCAAGAACTGTCCGATAAACTAAGCTCTCCTATTTCTAAAGTGCATTAAGGCACAGGATTCACAATAACATGAACGTTAAATGTTACTTGTCCCTTTTACGTTTCTCAATACGTGGGTAATTATTTGACTCAGTTTCCCTGTACACAGTGCTGCTGTCAGATCATCAGTAAGGAAACAAAAAGGTTCTAAAATGAGGAAATTTAGGTTCTGTTTTGGGTTGTTTTTTTAAACACATGGGTACAATAGTTAAAGTACAGTGAGAGGTAAAAGGTCTTCTCCAGCATAATGGGCATTTAACAGAGTTGTAAGAGATCAATCTTGTGCATTGTAAATGGTGTGAGGCTTTTTGGAAGCAAAGCAGTGAAACCGTTGTTCAACTGCAACACCTGGCCCCTCCTGTAGAGAGTCTGCTGTTCACGTCAACATTTTCATTGGTCGGCTCCTTTCCAGGGGTCTGAATGAGAGATACAGTGGTAAAAACCGTATTATGCACATGTATAATATCTGGAATCTGAGGATAAAATTAAAATGCCAAAATATAGCACACATTTAAATTTAACATGCCTAACACTACTGTATATGGCCAAAAGGTTTGTGAACACCTACTGTACACTGTTTGAAGCACACAATTGTACAGGGTGTCTTCGTATGTTGTAGTTTAATAATGTCCCTTCACTGGAGAGCTGAAACATGTTCCAGCATGACACTACCCATGTGCACAAAGTATGTGCCATGAAGACATGGTTTGCCAAGGTTGGAGTGGAAGAACTCGAGTGTCCACACAGGGCCCTGACCTCAACCCCACTGATCACCTTCAGGATGAACTGGAACTTCACACACACCAGGGGTGTGTCTCAATCAGCTCCCTGGTTCAGTAGTCAGAACGCTGATCAGGAAGTCGGCCATTTTAAGGGCTGTCAATCGCAAAATCCTCCCAGTTCACTGAAATGTTCACTCCCTCAAAAAATCCCACAGAGCACCATGAAAACCAGGGAGCATCAATGCGCACCATGTTCCCTTACTGAAAATGATGTCACGCTTTCTGAAGCATCTCAGCTCAAAAAAAAAATGGGGGACGAACTCTCAGACAACATCCGGCTACAAATGTAAGTAGCTTGTTATTGTAGCTCTCAAATGATTACTTATGCTAGCGATTTTTAACTTCATTTGTTGTTCTATATACAGTGGCGTGAAAAAGTGTTTGCCCCCTTCCTCATTTCCTGTTCCTTTGCATGTTTGTCACACTTAAGTGTTTCGGAACATCAAACCAATTTAAACAATAGTCAAGGACAACACAAGTAAACACAAAATGCAATTTGTAAATGAAGGTGTTTATTATTAAAGGTGAAAAAAAAATCCAAACCATCATGGCCCTGTGTGAAAAAGTGATTGCCCCCCTTACTATAACTGTGGTTGTCCACACCGGAGTTCAATTTCTCTAGCCACACCCAGGCCTGATTATTGCCACACCTGTTCACAATCAAGGCATCACTTAAATAGGAGCTGCTTGACAC
>JAFFST010041107.1:8512-19162 GCA_022414735.1 Noturus placidus | reverse complement strand
TTTATTTAAATGCAAATTGTAGCTATATAAATTTTAATGAGTAATGCTCTCTCTCTCTCTCTCTCTCTCTCTCTCTCTCTATATATATATATATATATATATATATATATTCCTATTTTCTGCACTGTTCCTATATTTTGGCCCCAAATCACTAAATCTGTCCCTGATTAGTGTTACTGCTATCATTTTATACCCTTTCAGTTGAAGTGTTTAAATAAATACGTTTAGAAGATTATTTCTGAGAAACACTGGTTTTACAGGATTTCTTACAAGTTCTGGCCTTAAAAACAGTGGGCGTTCATTTGCTTTGCTCGAATATCTGTGTATTCTGGCCTACTGCTTTCACTCGCTCTTGTTTCGTTTCCTCCTTCCCAAAAGTCTGGAGTGGTCATATACTGTAATGGATTTATAACTGGAGAGTTATTTGATTCCTCACTCACGCAGGAACACCGCAGTTTTCCTCTGACGGAATTTCCCGCACGACCCCGGCGCGTTTGTTGTACAGTTCTCTCTCTCCACGCCCCACATGGAAGTCACGGCCTAATATGGTAGCGGAAGTAGGCGAGGCCAACCGGACTGGAGGATCACAAGACTGGAGCTGAAACAAGAAATGTGTTGTTCGATAGTGCTTATGGACTGCGCCTTAAAAAAAAGAGAGAGAGACACACACACACACAGAGAGAGAGAGAGAGAGAGAGAGAGAGAGAGAGAGAGAGCGCTTGAAGACGTTTATGCAGATGAAAGCAAACGGCGTGCACTTTTCAAATCCCTGCTAGCTTTTGCAGAGAAGCTATTCGGTTTCTAACTGGATCCTCGTTCTTTTTGTGAAAGTCTACCTCTTGAGTAATACTGGAGTGAGGTCAGCATCGCATGACTCAACCTTGGATGTGCATGCAGTCATTTCTGGGCTATTGCTTTTCCAGCTCGGCGCATGGACGTACAGGAGTTTCTCTCTCTGTGAAATCTCTGAAGAAAGCGGTAAGGTGTATTATTATTATTATTATTATTATTATTTTAAAATGTTGTTTCCAGCGGCTGCAAACTGGATAGGTGGTAGTGTTTACCAAAATGGTGGACCCTTTAAACAGTCCACTGCGCGCTGAGTAGATTTGTAAACAACTTGGGCTCCCTGTGCTGGAGTTCTGTCAGGGCTAACTCGCTCATTTGTAACGGTAAGCATTTCGATGTGTCTGTGCAAAAAAAAAAAAAAAAAAAAAGGAAGGAAGGAAAGCGACTCGTTTTGACCTTGCGTAAGGGTAGGTAACTGTAGAGCTTTGTCATTTCGAAAGCTACAACTGTGCTTCAGTTTAGTTGCGTTTACAGACTTGACAACTCTGAAGCTGGAGGCTTGGCTGCTGTGCTCTGTTCTGTGCTGCTCTGTGCTGTGCTCTGTGCTGTGCTCTGTGCTGTGTGCTGTTCTGTTCTGTGCTGTGCTCTGTGCTGTGCTGCTCTGTGCTGTGCTGCTCTGTGCTGTGTGCTGTTCTGTTCTGTGCTGTGCTGCTCTGTGCTGTGCTGCTCTGTGCTGTGCTCTGTGCTGTGCTGCTCTGTGCTCTGTGCTGTGCTGCTCTGTGCTGTGCTGCTCTGTGCTGTGCTGCTCTGTGCTGTGCTGCTCTGTGCTGTGCTCTGTGCTCCTCCTCCGGTACGGACACTGTTATCATGCTGTCCTGGCCGTTATTGTTGTCGCCCTTTGTTGCAGTGTGCCACGGAATTAGTGAGTGTATAATCCCGTTTCTGCAACAAAAGACTGCTCGTAAATCACGCTGAGCTGGCTGGACTCAGAGGAGGGGGCTCCAGCATGAGCACTGGCTCTCCAACAGTAGTGCTGAGCGCCTCATCTATACACTACCGTAATGCACAAACAAACGACATTCCGTGTCAAGCATGGCGCTTTGACTGCTTTAAATTCACAATTAAAAGCATTCAGTGATGGTACTTGACCTTACAAGCCTGTTTCTCGCCTGGTCTGTCGTTCTGCCGTATATTCTACCTTTTATATCATATATTTCGACGTTGCATTGCCCCCCCTGTGCTCTCAGGAGAAAAAACAACAAACACCGTGTTAAACTGTACCTTTCCATGTCGTCGGGGCTAGTACTCTTATCATTTTGTATTTTCAACCAAAAGTGTGTACTTTTTAAAATAAAATAAGTTTTAAGCTACACAATTGGACTGCATTTACTTTTGTAAACTAGGGGAACCCTAGAGCACTAAACAACCCTAGGCCTACTTTTTTTTTTTTGCTTGTTTCTGGCGTGGCTAGCTTCAAACGTACACCTTTTCCACCTGTTTAATATCTATTGTTTGGAAATAAATGTGGATATAATGATGTATTTAAATGAATTCAGGTGCCTGGATTGATCATGATTACATTTTAGAGTAAAGCTTTAAAGGTACAAAGATGTGTCTAGGTAAAATAGGCTATACATTCCAAAGGTACAACTAGATTTGTTTGGACATGGCTTTGATTTGAATGTAATGGCCATTAAAATAAACCCGTCTTAACACTGTTTACACTGTTCACCGTCTATAAAACAGCTAGTTTCCAAACGGACTAGCCACTAAGAAATATCACGTCCGAATAGTAGATTTCTCTTAAACCATGTTGTTTACTGTATATGTGGTATGGTAGTATGCTGAAGTATGTGGCTCTGACATCTAGCCTAGGTGCTGTTCACATTCACATGTGTAGTGAAATTATACTGAACACTTTCAGCTGCCTAGTAGAAACCAGAGCTTTTAATGCTTTCATAATATGCCGGAAGACCAAAAATGTCAAGACCACTTGACTTAAAACAATTTACACACGGCTGTGCACTCCTTGCTCAGTGTCTTGCATGAACTTGCTATAGATCCTTAATTACGTAGGTCTGCATGATCACTGTCGCTTTCCTTTCGTACATGCACGCTGTTCTCAGGTTGCACTTGCATAAAGAAACACATACAGTTTAATCTTTTGGCAACGTCGTATGGGTATATTTTGTGTTGTGGCAGGATCAGAGTGCAAATGCAAATCGTCATGTGTGATCTAAGAGCATGCTGGGTTTTCCCCCTCGTACCTGCTCTGCTCACTTGTTCTAAACAAAGGCAATCCAGGGCGGTGATGTATTATTAGTTTATAAATGAATAACCTGGTGAATCTTGCAGGAGATCATTCCTATGTTAATATATTGTATTCATATATTAAAGGTTGGTGCTGAGAATGAGGAACTGCTGGCTGTAGTCGATCTTACTTTAAGTCATCAGATTTTTAGGACCTCAGAAACCTGACTGTAAATAACTGAAATAAGACGTGGTGTAATGGGGTCTTAAATGCAGCTCCTGCATGATTTTTAGATCTCAGTCCATGTTTCATTATAAATCAACTCCTCGTTGTATATGTGCAAAAAGCTATTTTGGAAGTGTTTAGCAGAGAGGGAAATTCAGAGCTGATAACACTTCTCCATGGAAACATTTTTTTTTTAAATTTTTTTTACTGCTGACAAATGTTAAGCTAAGAAAGTGTCAATTGTTTTGACGCTTTGAAGGTTCTCATATGGTAACATTTTTTAAATAAAAGCTTTAGGTGCTATGGGTTTGCAGAAAAGACTGAGCAGATGAAAAGACAGCATATAATTGTATGCATGTTAATACATTATATATGATAAGGTGTGTTAATGTCTAATATAATGTTAATTTAATATATTATGGAACAGCATCATGATCTACAGAACTGTAACTTGGTTGAATTGCTTAATGTTACGTGCTCTATATACAGTCTTGTTTTGATTGTAGGTACCTTTTTTCATTTTTGTTCTCTCCCTCCCTCTCTCTCCCTCTCTGTGTGAAATCAGTGGATAAATAATAATTTATAATTGCCAAGCATAGTTAAGTTTCCAAATGTACAGTTTGATTCTCACATTTTCTGCTGTGACTCACAATGTGGTATCATTGGTGGTTTGCTGAAATGAGTGTGATCCCTAAAAGTGTTACTTTATTTAACCTGAGTAAAAAAAAAATGCACAATATAACTCGAATGCAGTCTGCATTTGTCATACAGTGAAAAACACAACTGGTACACCACCTATTGAATGCACCTTTTCCACTTAAATCCTTCCACTGGGTCTGTACTCGTGAAAGAAACGGATTACCTTTCTAAGTGTGTACACTTGTGGCTGATGGTTTTGGTCCCTCTCTTTTCAGATTGTCACCCATGAACACAACAGAAGTCAAGTTCCTGGAGTTTAAAATTGCCTTGATTTACTCGGAATAGAAGACTTGGTACTAAGGAAAGCAATAGACATGTTTGAGGGTCTGTCAGTTGACATTGTGATTGCTGCTAATGGGATGCTGCAGTTTTGCATTTTAAAGCTGACTTCCGTACCAACTATGCTTAGCAGATTTGGATGACCACAGACTCTTCAAAGCCTCTTAACTACATTTGTGAAGAAAGAGGGACATAGACGGTTACTCACACTGGAGAGAGCTTGGTGTGGTTTGGAGGTTTGAACTCTTCTTTACCCCTCCACGAGCTCACTCAAGCCCTCTCTTACCACCAATATTCATGATAGTCATGAGTTTGCCAGCTCAACAGAAAGCCAACACAAAGAGGACAGGCAAACGCATCACTTTCTTTAACGACCAGGGCATTGCAATGAAAGAAGCTTCTCAGCGCACGGAGGGCTCCTACTATGGCATGGGGGCCCCTCCCTCGGAGTCAGACCACAATGAATCTGCGAGTCTGGAAAGCTCCACTGTTGATGCACCACATATGTTTCTCAATTCTGTAATTTTCAGCCCAGAGAAGGGCAGCCAGAACCGGGGCCATTACCAACAGACTATGAAATGGCCACACCAGGAGCTATCCCAGCAACCTCAGCAGAGACCTGCAGCCTGGTCTCAGGGTGTCACAACGACCTGGGCTCAGAACTATACTCCATACCTGGGAGCGCAGGCTGGATTTGTGAAGCAGGTACCTGACAGCATTGGAATACCACAGCAGCAGCCAGCTGCCATTAGGATGGCCGAAAAGCAACAACAGGCACCTAACACAGGCAGTGAAGCCTTTAGGGATGCTTCTAAAGCCAGCAGTGGTCTGGACTGGGAGCAACAGCAACAAGCCTATCAGCAGGGTCACAAACCTGCACTTTTCAATTCCCAGCAGAATATGACGTCCACCACTGGGAGCACATCAGTTCTTCAGCCCTTTCAATTAGCTTTTGGGCAGCCCAGGCAAAACTTGGCAGCAGGCTATTATCAGGTATTCCATGGTAATAGAGCCTTGCAAAATGTGAATTTTATAAACAGCACCCAAACAAATTCCCAGAATCGAATTCAGCAGCAATTTCAGCAGCAACAGCAGCAAATCCAGAGACTGATGCTCCATAAACAGCAAATTCAGCAGCAAACACAACACCTAGTACATCACCAACAACAAATACTGCAGCATCAACAACAGTCGCAACAATTGGCGCAATCGCAACAATTGGCGCAATCGCAACAGACACAGCCACAAGAAGTACAGCATTTAAACCAGATTCAGCAGCAGTCGATACAAATGCCACAACAGATACAAATACAACAGCAAGCACAGCCACTACAACCGCAATTGCAGCAACATTTGCAAAAATCTCAGCAGCAGACAGTGCAACAGCCCCAGTCATTAAATCAGAAAATATTCGAACAAATACAAAAGCTGGAGCAGAATCAGCAAGTAGTGGAATATTCCTCTGCTGGAAAACAACCGCAATCGCTTCCCCAACTCGAGCAATCAACAGGGCAATCCCAGGACACACCTGAATCAACACAGCCCCAGGAAAATGCTCCGCAGTGCCCTCCTGTCCTTCCTCAGGCATCTGCTGAGACACAGCAACCTGGACCACGGAGGTCTCGACGCCTTTCCAAAGAGGGTGGAGGTCAGGCAACAGAGAATCCCGTCCATATGCCTGCGGAGCAACAGACTCGGGGCTCTCATAACGGAGCCACTGATGCAAGCGAGACTGAAGCCAAGCAGGCCATCCGAGCTGCTCCTACAGGGGTCATCCAGAGCACGCGGCGAAAGAGGAGGGTGTCCCAAGAAGCCAACCTGGAGACGTTGGCTCAGAAGGCCTCAGAGATGGAGTCCTTACCTTCACACACAGTCAAGGTAAGATCAGCAAGGCACTATACAATGTATTGTGAAATAGAAGATGGATTATCGTGCCCCATTGTGAAACAAGAATAGTTACTGTGGTCACTCATGTGTGGAAGATTTGCTTGATAGCTTGTGCATAGAAACAATTTTGAAATGCCTACTAGTTTTGCAGGTTTCACTACTGTACTGTAGCAGAATTCTTTCAGCAGAACGTGAATAGAACAGGTGCTGCTCTTCTAGTTCACATGGCGATTCAAACCACTGCCTCTGCTGATGCCTCATTTATAAATACAAGTGATTTGTTCTCTGCTATTAGGCCTATACTGAGCAATTCACTCGTGTATAATATATGTATATAAGCATATAGATGCTGCATAATCTAAAGTCATAGACTACAACCCCAATTCCAAAAAAGTTGGGACAGTATGGAAAATGCAAAAAAAAAAAACCCACTTTGAAAATTCAGTTCACCCAGTACGATGCTGAAAACATATTAACACTTTATTTCATGATTTACTTTTTATATTTAAAGAGATACATTAAATTCACACTCATTTAAAATCTGATGACTGCAACACAATCCAAAAAAAAAGTTGGGACAGTTGACTTTTTACCACTGTGTAACATCAGCTTTTCTTTTAATAACACTTATTAGGCATTTGGGTGCTGAAGGCACCAGTTGGTTAAGTTTAGCAAGTGGAATTTTCACCATTCATTCAGTATGCATTTCTTCAGCTGCGCAGTTGTACAGGGCCTCCGTTTGACTTATTTTGCTCTTCATAATGTGCCACAAATTCTCGGTCTGAGACAGGTCAGGACTGCAGGCAGGTCATGCTAGCACCCGTACTCTCTGCTTACGCAACAATGCGCTTGTAATCCAGGCAGAATGTGGTTTGGTGTTGTCCTGCTCTGGATGGCAGCATATGTTGCTCCAAGATGTGTACATATCTTTCTTCATTAATGGTGCCCTCACAGATGTGCACGTTACCCATGCCATGGGCACTGACCCACCCCCATACCATGACACATGCTGGCTTTTGGACCCAACGCTGATAACAGCTTGGATGGTCCTTTTCCTCTTTGGCCCGGAGAACACGACGGCTGTTTTGTCCAAAAACTATTTGAAATGTTGACTCATCAGACCACAAAACACGATTCCACTGTGCTACTGTCCATCTCAGATGAAACCGAGCCCAGCGAAGTTGTCGGTGCTTCTGAACAGTTATTAAAGTCGTGGTTCTGAACAATATTAAAGCCTTAACTTGCACCTGTGGATGCAGCGGCGAATGGTGTTGGGTGACAAAGTTTTACCAAAGTATTCCTGAGCCCCTCCGTTACAGACTCATGACTGTTTTTAAGACAGTGATGTCTGTGGTATCTGAGATCACACGCATTCAGAAGGGGTTTTTGGCCTTGCCCTTTATGCACCGAGATTTGACCGGCTTTCTTGAATCTTTTAATTATATTTTGCACTGTAGAAGGTGAAATGACCAAAGTCCTACTGATTTGTCTTTGGGGAGTGTTGTTATCACAGTGTTGGATTATTTGCTGACGCATCTGTTGTCATTTTGGCGAGCTTCGACCCATCCTTGCTGTTGAAGGACTAGGCATTTTTTGGAGGCTCCTTATATACTATGATTAGACGATTGCCTCACCTGTTTCACGTAACCTTCTTATTTCAACTTGTCACATCGCTATTAGTCCTAAATTGCCCCTGTCCCAACTGTTTTGGAATGTGTTCCATGCATCAGTTTCAAAATAAACCTTTATCTTCAAAAAACTATGTAGTTGTTTAGGTAAAACATCAAATACCTTGTTTTTTTTACTTGTATTTACACAAAACATGTATCAAGTGCATTTACGAATCACTCCTCTTTTGTTTTTATTAACATTCTCCATACTGTCCCAACTTTTTCAGAATTGAGGTTGTAATAGTTGAGTCATAATTCATCGTTTTGGCACATGATTCCTGTTCACTTATTTATTTATTTATTTATTTATTTATTCATATACATGCAGTATGTGTGCGCTTTCTTGGTTCTTGGTATTAGGTACAAGTGTGCACGGTGAGAGGTTGTGCTTATGTAGGCTTTAGAGTTCCTCACTTTAAGTTCAGGGTGTAGTTGGAAGTTGGCAATAGCGTTCTAAGCTCCCTTGGCTGAAATGGCTCAAATTGGTCCAAGTTTATGAATAAAATGTGTGGGTACAAAACCAAAATTATGTTGTTTATGACTGAAGTACAGAGTAGTTAAATTGGTAAAGTACATTTCATCCAGTTCTCGAATGATTACAGAGTATTTTTCATGTCACACATATATTACTCAATTAGCTGTGCTTAGTATGTACTTATTAACAGATTCTAACAAAAAAAAAAGAATGAACAAGTAATAGATTCAAATCTGTTGCACGTCTATCTCTGTATACCAGCTGACTCATTATGGCTGTTCACATCCTGCTAGATTTCTTATAGAAGAGTGATTTTTTTTTTTTTTAAAAATAAGTAAATATATAGCCGAGTAGAATATGCATCGGTCTAGATGTGTTTTGTTTTTCCTTCCCCTCACAATATTTTTTTTTTCACTTTTTAACACTTTGAAATACAGCCTTTTACATGTATTCATTCATTCAAATTCCAGACAACCATTAGATCGCTGCATTTACTCTTAAAAATAAACAAAATAAACAAAAAAAAAAACGCCCAGAACAAGAATACTCTTCCTGTTTTAACAAATGGTAATCTGTTATTATTTGTGTATTATAATCATAATAAATGCAAAATGAAACAAATACATGTTGAAGAATATATCAATTCTACAAGGTCGGAACCCGCATTGTTCACAAAGATTAGTCATTCACCTCATCGATCAAATCCTTAATATTATCCATGAAAGGGCTCCATGTGTTTTCAAAAACTTGCTGGTTATCCTTTAATATGCAAGTTATCCTTTCTAATGAAAGGCTTGACTACATCTGTCTTATCCATTGAGCAGTACTCGTTCCGTGAATCTTTGTCCACAACAGAGCGGCACGTTTTGTTTTTTTGGCATGAAACAAGCCGAGGTCTATAAACGCTCGCTCGTTTCTACTGTAATTATGTTTCTCCGGGTATAAGCCTGACAGAAAAAGCTTCGGGTCCAGTAAAACAAATTTGTTTCGAAATAATCTTCTCAATTATGACTCGTACTTCTTCCCTTGTCTAGACATGTTTTGTCTTTTTTGTTCATCTTGTTGCCACTGCCGAGAATTAGTTTACTTTGCTGGAGCATGTTAACTGTTAAGATTGTGTTACATAATCCTGTTTTAAAGAAAGTCAGCCGCTTCAGTAACAATAGATTGGGGATGTGGGGACATGTGCTTCTGATCTCGATCTCAGGCACTGCATAAGTAGCCATAAAGCTCACTCCAGTAAAGACACTTATCCCCCCCATGCTAACCAGTGCAACAGTGGAAAAAGAAAAACTGTCCCTGCCCACACTTCTAGTATGAGTAGGTCAAAATTTCTCAAGAATTTTTGGATTAGACTGTTGCTGTTGTGTATGTGAGTCTGGGCTCTAGTGTGAGGAAGGTTAAGTGCTGGAAATTGCTGCTGTTGCAAACTCCAGTGTCAGCTGTGGAAGAAACGACATTTTATATCAATGATGCACATTTTTTTTTTTTTGAGGGTTTACGCGCATTTCAAATGAAGGCATTTTAACCGAGTGCTGTGAAATGTTCTCGTGCTTGTTTTGGTCTGGTCACTCAAAGAAACGGGAAATGTTTCGAGAATACGGGAAACAAGGCCTTTGCAGGACTGTTTGTTTTGTTCCTCAGAATGGAGTTAAATTGTATTTAAAGAGGATTTGAAAATTGGTGGAAATTGAGAACTGCTTTTTGTTTCTATTATATGTACATGCAGTTCAATAAGAAGGAAGGAACTTTGGCTTTGTGGCCACCTACACATGTAACCGCAATAAAGCTTCGATTTATTATCCTGGGATCTTGTAGGTACATGTAGGTAGCATATTTGTGCGTGCATATTGCCTTAAACTGCCAAATGGTTCTAACCTGCAGAGTGAATTCGGAAGCTTTTTTTTTTCTTTTCTGTTAAAAAGTCAAACACTGGAATAGGGTATCAAAATATCAGCCGTTTGTATGGTTCAGAATGAGGTATCAGTTTTCACTTGTACAGTGAGGGGAAAAGTATTTGATCCCCTGCTGATTTTGTATGTTTGCCCACTAACATCGAAATGATCAGTCTATAATTTTAATGGTAGGTTTATTTGAACAGTGAGCGACAGAATAACAACAAAAAAATCCAGAAAAACACATGTCAAAAATGTTATAAATTGAATTGCATTTTAATGAGGGAAATAAGTATTTGACCCCCTCTCAATCAGAAAGATTTCTGGCTCCCAGGTGTCTTTTATACAGGTAACGAGCTGAGATTAGGAGCACACTCTTAAAGGGAGTGCTCCTAATCTCAGTTTGTTATCTGTATAAAAGACACCTGTCCACAGAAGCAATCAATCAATCAGATTCCAAACTCTCCACCATGGCCAAGA
>JAFFST010041105.1:102392-116890 GCA_022414735.1 Noturus placidus | reverse complement strand
CAAACCCAGTAACCCCCCCCCCCCCCAACCCTGAATCACATTTTTTGCAATATATGTAGAATTAAAATGGCCATGAGGAATGGTTTCACGGTCATGATTGTGGTTTGGGCTCAGGTTCTCCATGTTATTGTGTAAAAGTCAACTCGGCTCTCGCTCTGCTTTTGTGCAGCACACCTTTAACAGCAAAAAAAGCACTTCCACAGCTAGTAGCCGAGCATATTAGAAAATAAAATACAATTCTGCCACCTGACACTTCAATTTAGGCTGCGCAAACTGCGAGAGCCGTCAGCTTCCAGGCCTGCCTGGCGTGATGGAGGAGACCAAATATCATTTAACTGATCCGAGCTGCAAGAGTAATGCACATACACTCTCCCCTACTGCATTAAAGACACACACACACACACACACACACACACACACACACACACACCCCAACACTCAGTCCTCAGCTCTCAAACACAATCTCATTTTAATTGACTGCATTGTCTGTGATGTGGAGTGTGTGTGTGTGTGTGTGTGTGGGGGGGGGGTGTTGCTGTCAGTAGGGGGAGGGATCAAAGGAGTGCCTCCACCCACATCTCTCCTCCAGGCCTTTCAGGAGTGTGTATGATCCTATAATATAATCATCTGGCCACGTCTGTTACACCTTGAAACTTTTAAACCATTTCATACTTCTATACTGATATTTATTATGTTTATGTATGGCTGCCTTTAAGCGCTATCAAAGTTCTGGTTAATTGGAGCTCCCGAGCTAATACTGGTGTTGAGACAATGAGTGCACAAACAATGTCATTGATGTTGAGACAACGTCATGTTGAGAAATTAAAGTGTTGATAAATGTCAATGTTAAGTAAATGAAATGTTAAGAATTTGTCATAAATGTGACTTTAGGAACAGAAGCAACAGATTGCTTCATATTTTGTAAAAGGAAATGGAAAGGGGAATTTTTGTGTCTGCTTAAATAAAATATTTCCAATAATAAAATAAATATTAGACGTATTGGGAATGACAATATAACAATAAGCACTTATTATTATTATTATTATTATTATTATTATTATTATTATTTGCATTTTTATTATTAATTTTTATTGACTCACTTGACATCCTTTCTGTTTTTGCTGGTTAAACATATTTATATTTTATATTTATATTTATTTTCTCACATTTATATGTTATTATTTATCACACCCCTAGCAAAATCTGAGCAAGACCAAATATCTAAATATGGTGATATTAATCACAATTAATGGCTAAATGTGTTCTTCATTTTTTTTTTTAAATATTTGTAGGAGGCTTCATTTGCATATTGCAGTCTTGTAAATGATATTCCAAGATATTAATATCACTATAACTTAAATATATTGTGCAGCCCTATTGAATAACAATCCTGCTTTTCATCTGTTTTATTCTCTTCATCCTCCTCTTTCTATCTCCTTGCTTCCTCTCACTTCCTCTCTCCCACTGCCCTTCCTTTCTCTGACGCTTTCTCTTCCAGCCTACTCTCCTGCACTTTTTCTCCAAAACCTCTCTCTCTCCTTCCTTTCTCATTGTCTCTTTCACTTTCTGTCTTCCATCCCACTTCCTTTTTGTCTCTTTCTGACTTTTCTCCCAACCTACTCTCCGTGTCATCCCTGCACTTTTCCCCTCGTTTCTCTCCCACCTTTACTTCTCGATCTTACTGTTTTCCGTCACACCTCCTCTCTCTCTCTCTCTCTCTCTCTCTCTCTCTCTCTCTCTCCGCTGCACTTTTTCCCCCCATCAATTCCCTCTCCCTCTCTCGGAGACAATGCTGAGGTAAGGATGCTGGGGCAGCGGGCGTAGCAATCTCGCCGCACCGCCATTGCTCACCACATCAAGCGATCGTTTAGCGCCGGCCTCCCTTGCCGTGATTGATTGACTCGGCCTGGGTCTAAATCACCCTCATAAAGTCGGTATTGTGACAACGGCAGGAGAGCAACAGCTGATTCACAGCAGGAAACAAGGAGAGGGCGATGATGGGGACCAAGGTGACAGCCAACAGTGTACACACACTTTACACAGACACCTGGGACACACACACTGCAGGGGGTTTAGGGGAAAAGTGCGGCACTAAGCAAAACTACTAGTAGCAAAACTACTTTGACAAAATATTCTGACAAGTTTGTTTGGTAAAATCGTCTTCTGTGCGTTTCTTGGCGCTTGTGGTCACATGTTCAGAACCTGGCACCCAACGTGGCACTGATTTTCGTGCTACATAGACAAAATTGTCTCATTTAAAGCCCACAAAGTAATTCTGCTCTTAATCTCATGTGATTATGCAAGAACATTTTTAGCATCGTTCCCCTTTTCTAGTGGATTATTTTAAGTCCACACTGATCTGTCAGCACATCAGTGTAAGAAGTACTTGGGCATACCTGAACATAAAAAAAAAACTCAGAAATCCTGCCACAGGCAAAGAATTAGTTATCCACCCGGAAATCCTCTATATTCCGGGTGTTTAACAGTGCTGATGTGTCCCGCGTCAGCCCTCGCAAATTGACAGCAGGTCTGCAGACAAATCGCACACATCCGAGGCAATATACGAGGCTTCAGTCGCTGGCGTGGGACTGCTGATATCAGCAACTCTGCAGGGTCAAGGCCCACTTTCTCTCTTAGACACACTCTCATTCTTTCAGCCCACTTCCTTTTTTTTCTCCTTACCTCACCACTAACACGCCAAAGCAATCAATCTTAACTAGAGCCATTCCTTCTGTGGAGTGAAGGGTGCCATTTGTTTTCTTCCTGTCTTTTCTTGCGCTCCATTTCTCCCTGCTCTATGCTGTGGATTTACATATTCCTCTATTTATTGGTTTAGGAGTGCAATAATAACTCTAATGGCCGCTTCTTTCCGCAGTGTGAATCCAGAAAGAAATTTTTGCATTTATTCATTTGGCAGATACTTTAAAAAAAAAAAAAAAAAAAAAAACCCAAAACGACTAATAAGTGACAGAAAACACAATCCAGACTTAGAGCTGAGCAGGTGAAGTAGTAGGTGGGGATTGTGCTCAAAGGCTCGATTGTGTTTCTGTGATAGTCCTGGCTTTTGAAGTAAACCACTGTGTCACCATGGAAAGCTAGCTAAGATCATCAAATTTATCAAATTTAAATTTTGAGGCACTCTGTGTGTATCGGCACTCGGGCCTTTCCTTAGAGATGCCACACTAGCCTCTGTGAAAAATCTATTTAATGAAACTAAACAAGTGCTAAAAATTTGTAGGAAGGACAAGTTATTTGTCAAATATCCAGAGAACAAAAAGAGAGACATAGAGAGAGAGAGAGAGAGAGAGAGAGGGAATAAGAGATTAAGAGAGAGACTGCGCCTTCATTAATCCATGAATGTAATTACTGTTTAAACAGGTCTCCCCTTGATTGATGTCCTTCAGTCTGTTTCATTTACTTGAACATGTTCCAATATTCAAGGGAAATAAATAAGCAGATTCCTCAAAGGACACATTAAAAAAAAAAAAATATATATATATATATATATATATATATATATATATATATATATATATATATATACACCGAACATTTCCATCCGAGTTCCAAAGACAGAAAAAGCGCTGGCGAAATGGACCATAGATTATACGCAACAAAAAGAAAGATGATGGATGCACAGGGAAAATATTTAAAGGCAGCCTACAGCTGCTGATGGCATGGATACACCTCGAGAGCTTCAATCATATTAGCAATAACGTAAAATAGCTGTTGAGTCTGTGAGGCGCGCCTGACTTGGGCCTTGTTTCACAATATGTAAAGCTCTGCAAGGCCAATTTTAGAAGATGACTTAATATGGTTTATGCATAGCACTTGTAGGCTTAACGCTCCCTGGACAATGAGACATTGGCGCTGGTGCTCGGTATATACTGCCCTGTTCCCTGTGCTTACTGTTCGGTGCATGAAACACACATCAGAAAGCTTTGCACATGCACATTTGCACTCTTAGAATTTAGATTTGATCGATGCCATGTGTCTTCTTTTTTCATAATCCCTACTTGAACTTTATACAAGGCAAGGTGGGGCCATGAATTAATTAGCAGAGTTTCAGTAATTTTATAGAGACTGACTATATATTACGTTCTATAAATGACGAGTAGAAAACCCCATGTTATGTACACTTGACCATCACACCCATATGTCCCTGTAGAACATCCCATACCACATGTGTATTCCCCTCTTTGTAATAAGTTCCACTTTTCTGGGAAGGCTTTCCACTAGATTTTAGCGTATGGCTGTGGGGATTTGTGTTCATTCAGTTACAAGAGCATTATCGAGGTTGAGATCAGGTGCTGATGCCAGGATGTTGACGAGGCTCCAGTTCCAGTTCATCCCAAAGCTGTTCAGTGGTGTTGAGGTCAGGGCTCTGTGCAGGACACTCGAGTTCTTCCACCTTCTTTCAATCTTAACACACCATGTCATCATGGAGCTTGCTTTGTGAAGAGATACAGTGTCATGCTGGAACAGGTTTGGGCCTCGTAGTTCCAAGGGAAATTGTAATGCCATGGCATACAAAGACATTCTACATGGGAACAGTTTGTGGAAGAACCACATGAGGGTGTGGCGATCAGGTGTCCATATACTTTTGGCCTGTTAAAAGCACTTTACAAATAAAATTTAATTGACTTGAATTGAATTGAATAATGTGCATCCCTTCCAAATTGACAAGTTGTTAAAGATACCATTATCAAGTCAAGTTAAAAACGCAGAACAATAAGATAGATATGACGTTGAAAAGGAGTTCCTAGCACAGGTAGTGCCTAGTGATCAAGAGAAACTTCGGAAGACACACCGCCTACAATAGCACTTATAAGAAAGAACACAATAATCAGTTTGTTTTAACATGAAATGTACATAGTATGCATTGAATTTTTCATATGAAGAGCATCTGTAATCTTCGCACATTATATAGACAGTATGTATTTTGGGAGAATCTGAAAAATATAAAAATCTGAAAAAATATAATTGTCAAGTACACCAAAAACTCAACATGCTCCAAATACACTCAGCAAAAAAAAAAAGAAGAAGATTCTAATTCATGGTTTGACATATAAGCGGACTGTGTCAGCAACTGTGTGGTGCAGATACAATTACCCTTACTACATCAAAAAGCAAAACACACACAAAAAAAAACCCCCACACAAATATGATGAGTAAACAATAAATGACACATGAAAAGTGATCCTAAATATGATCCCCAGGTTAGTAGATACAAAAAGATGATAGTGATCACTGCTTAGACAGGGGACTGTGACAGTGAGCTGGATGAGTTCAGCACCATGGACAGCATCAGTATCGCAGACAGTTCTTTATACCAAGCACAATGTATGTACACACATGCTACTGACCTGCATGACGTTAATTGATAGGTCACATTGGATTTTACATGCCTCTGTTGTTTTGCATCAACTTGGAAAGTTCTAATATTGATATAGTATTAAAAAAATATGATATCCATGCTTCCCTAATGAGTAGTGTATAGTAATACTGTAATATTGTTGTGTGGCCTTCAGGCCAGTTGGGATCTTCGTTGCACTATTTGGTACATGAAAAGGTTATTTCCAGCCTGGCCCTGGCAGCCCTGTCATAAATCCTCCACAATGCAACAGGCTGGAGCACCGATGACATGCTCCCATATTCAGACATCTTATTTAACTTAAACCCTGCTGGTATTTGTTTGGCTTGACGCCGGTGACACTTTGATTAATCCAATTTGCTTGGGCGTGTTTACAGCTTCTTTCCATTTCATCCGGCCGAAATTATGAAGCACTCCAATTAAATTAAACTCTGCGGCATTTACATTGACGCATAACGGCTAGGATGTTAGTTTCTCTTCCCTTCACTTGCTAAAGCTGTATATCAAAAAATGTCCCTCGTTTGTGCAGATAAACCATACAGCACCCTGACGTGGGTCAGTCTCACGTCCTCGCCATCTGTAAAATATTTACTTGAGAAGTGGAAAGAAAACCTGGTGAGTCAGAACGTGACTTATTTCGAGAAGCAACTCTAAATAAGCATCTTGCTTCCTTCCTGCTTCACATAGGGCAGGCCGTCTGCTTCGGTGAAAAGGGGCCCACTTTCCTGATTTTTGTTTTGAAAAAAATAATAGCAAATTGCACATGACGTCACGGTGGCCGGAACTCACTGCGCTCACGCCCACTAAGGTGCAACTAAAACGCATCTAAAATTGGACAAAGCTGTTGTGAGATCGACTGTGCTAACAAATTCAACAAGAATTCGGAGCTATCTTTTTCCAGAGTTCCAAAAAACCATTCAGCCCTTTTTCACTAAGTGGATTAGTGTAAGTTGTTTTGGCATGCTGTGTTCATGTTGTACAATGATGAATAATTTACTACATATTTCTTTTTAAACGCTGCCTATTTCCATTGATGAACAATGGGGGCTCATTCATTCTCTGACTGTGTTTTACCTTCACAAATATATAATGTTAGTAAGTGGAAGCATTGTTAGCTACAAACAAACTAGGACTGGCTTACGGTTTAGCAATAAACATATAGAATTAAATAAAAATATTTGTACATACAACAATAATGTTTATTGGTTTTATTGTCACTTTAATTTCTTCAACAAATCCCGCCTTGAAGTAGGACCAAGTGTCAAGGCTTTTGTATGCCTTCAGACTTTGGTGTTTTTCCTCTGAGTCGAAATCAGGTACCTATATAATGTTGGGAAAACCGATTTCTGGCCACATGCCAATGTCTATGGACCACAGGTTCTTGGTCAAGTTGTAAGCGTCACTGTCAAGTCCAACTGCCTTTAATTTAAGCTGATACTCATTAGTTATACTAGCTTTTTCGCAGATATTAAAACCGGCCATTTTCCTGGATGTTTTCCACCGTGTTCCGGCAGGAAAATGAGGTCAATGAATACCCTCTATATTCATTCTGGGAAATATGTCTTCATCTACATTTACTCACAAGAGGAAATTACGGTTCCTCTGGGCCTTAAACCCTTTTCTGTATATAGTGAGATTTGAACATGTATAGCACCCACTAGACTACCCATGAGTGTGTTTATTGTGCACTAAATTTGCCACATCAACACATTTGTTTTGCAAGTGCATTATTTTTTCAATGTAAATGAATACTCTGACATCACAGGTCTCTCAAGCAGTGAAGTGATAGTTTCAGGACTGACAGAGATGAGATTCAGTACTCTTAGACTGGCATATCATTCAGTATTTTTTAAATGTATTTTTGCTAGCTGGACAGAAGACATCCTTAATTTAAAGTCATGTGATTCTAATATATTTAGCAGAAACTAATAACACAAGTGCAAACGATACTTTCAGACACTCAGCTACTATACTGTACCGTTCCTTATGACTGAAGTGGAACCTCAGCGTCTTTAGTACCATTGGTACTAAATCTTTCACATGACAAGGTCAGTGTAGTGAACCTTTAAAACCTTTTTTCAAGTGAAAGATGCATGCAAAGAGGTATAAAAAAAAAAACCCAAGAAAAAAAAACCCTAGTGACCAGAAGGTAAAGTTCCCTAGCTTAGTAGCCTAATACCCTAATATTTTTTTTTATATACAAATTGACACAGTAGCATATCTAGAAAACATGATATTTTTTAAAAAAGGGATTGCTCTCCAAAGTGGCATATTAAAAATGTAAAACTAACAAACAGATTTTAGTACCATTTTTCCTTTAAATTGAAAAATCTTTTTTTTTTAATATAGTTAGCTTTCACTTTTAGTTTTTTTAATGTACTGTATGCCAATTTGCACACCAACTTAACTAACTAACTAACTAACTAACTAACTAACTAACTAACCAATCACAAAACCAAATTTGAGTACATTTTAAAAATGGTTTCATGTACAAATGAAATAAGAACTGAAAAAAGTTCCCTTTTTTCTATAAATGGGTGGCCACTGAGTAGCCAGATTCCATCCATCCATCCATCTTCTATACCGCTTATCCTTTTCAGGGTCACAGGGAACCTGGAGCCTATCCCAGGGAGCATCGGGCACAAGGTACACCCTGGACAGAGTGCCAATCCATCGCAGGGCACAATCGCATACACACTAGTAGCCAGATTATTTATATTTATTATTATTATTATTATTATTATTATTATTATTATTATTATTATTTAATGGACTTTTTGTAAAATTAAGCTTAGTGTCCAAATTACTATAGAGTAGCACATTTAAAAACAAAATGCCAGTCAATGCAATTCCCCTGCTCTAAGCAAACGGCCGCCTCTCTCCTTGCCCCTGTCTCCTGACCTGGCAAAAATAAACACGACAGAATAAATAGAGGAATTACGCTTCATAACCAAAACAGCTCATGTGATCGTGCCACCCTCAGCAATTTTCCCTCCTCTCTCACAACCTCCAGGCTACTCGAAGCGTTTTTCTTTTTTTTTTTTTTGCACAGCATAGCACGTTTCTCACAAGGCGGCCCTCGTCACAGATAACAAGCTGGTCAATATTCAAAAGCGGCACTTTAATTGGCCGTCGCCCCCCCCTTCCCTTCTCTCCCTTACCTGTCAAGAGGGCTTGCAGAGGAGCGTATTAAGTGCTTCTCTCCATTAGGCCAGCGGGAATTAAGGAGCTCTGCTTGGTGTGTGGAAACGCTCATTTGCTTCACCTTTATTTCTCTCGTCTTTTTAGATATCGCTTTTCTGTTCATGTGGCTTAATGCGCTGAGCCACTATCCTGGGCTGCAGCTTGTTCTTTTTAATACTAACAGCTGTAATACAGAAATAGCAATCTGCCTTTATAGTATTTCCACACACCCTGGATTGTATCAGAAATTATTTTCAGGATCTGTTGAACGAGACAGGCGTGACTCACCGGGTTTAAAATAACTCGGCTCAGCCACAATAACATTTCAAGAATTATGTAACACAAATTGTTTCGCTATAGACACTGAAATGAGAAGGCGCCCTGAGTGGCTGGATTTGCTAGCCATTAACATTGTTAGTGAAGCAAGCGAGGGGCGATTCCAGCTGCGAGAGCGTGCTTGAGAGGTTAAGCTTCAGTGAGACGTTGCTGTCTGGCAGCGGGCTTTGACCCGATGTGCCTTTTCATCTAAGAGCAAGCTCTTTAAATCCCACAAGTGCATTATCTGCCCTCCTGCAACACAGTTACCCCTCAGTGCCTCCCTTCTCTTTGACCCCGTCCAGATGCCGCTTAATGGCCTTTCTAATAATGATCATTATCAATATAGTGCTTTTTAAATAGATATTTAACAGTGCTTTATAGCATGTGTAGCACCACTGTGCAAAAAAAAAAGCATAATGTGATTGCACAGAAACAGCTGGCAATAAATCAAAATAAATAAATCAAACAACCAGTATTACAGTATACAAATGAAACCTTTTTCCTACAATCTGACTATTACTATTTACTAATATATACATTACACAACACAATGTACAGTATACGTTATATAAATATCATGGTGTATCATAAAAAAAACCATTAGATGAGTTAACGTGTCAATATATTTTCTTATATCTTCCCTATACGCTATATAATGCAACATAACGTAACATTACACAATTATTTCCTAATGTGTTTCATGATGTAACGCTATGAATAATGGCATAATAAAATACAGCGTAACATTTGAACGTAACATGACAGTGTATTTATGTGGATGTCAACTATTCTGTATATGACATAAGAAAATGTAACACAATATTATATAACATGTAACATAAAGCAATATAAACAACATAACATCCTATAACATAACAATACTTCGCCTTTTCATTAAGGTAACATGGCGTGACTTGTTCACTAATAAGCCACGCAAGATAACGTAACATGATGTAACATTATGTAACAGGTTTCCTCACATACAACACATAACAATGTTACATAATATAGTGGAAGGTAACATCACGTGATATAGCTTTACCCTGGCATTATGTAAAAACAGAACCATTATGATAATGGAAGATAACGCGCAAATGTTACTTAAAGCTGCCGAATGTAACGTCATGTGATATAGCTTAACCAAGCATTATTTAACATATGTAACAATGTAACATGTAATATAACTTACAGTATCTCACAGAAGTGAGTACACCCCTCACATTTTTGTAAATATTTGATTATACCTTTTCATGTGACAACACTGAAGAAATGACACTTTGCTACAATGTAAAGTAGTGAGTGTACAGCTTGTGTAACAGTGTAAATTTACTGTCTCTAACTGTCTCTTAAAGTCTCTAACATCCATCAGCTTCGTGATGTCATCATGGAGGAGTGGAAGAGGACTCCAGTGGCAACCTGTGAAGCTCTGGTGAACTCCATGCCCAAGAGGGTTAAGGCAGTGCTGGAAAATAATGGCGACCACACAAAATATGGACATTTTCAGTTAGGGGTGTACTCACTTTTGTTGCCAGCGGTTTAGACATTAATGGCTGTGTGTTGAGTTACTTTGAGGGGAAAGCAAATTTACACTGTTACACAAGCTGTACACTCACTACTTTACATTGTAGCAAAGTGTCATTTCTTCAGTGTTGTTACATGAAAAGATATAATCAAATATTTACAAAAATGTGAGGGGTGTACTCACTTTTGTGAGATACTGTAGCGGAATGTCATGCTTTTACTGAATCTGTACTACAATCTCCAACATATATGATTCCTATGAAGACATTAATAGGTTTTGCTCATTTCACAGCTATTTTCAAGTCCTGCAAACCAAAAGCTCAGGATTATTAACAAGGACTTTCACGTTCACTGGCAAAATGGTGGGTTTGAAATTACTCGTCATTTCAGCTATTCGCTGTCTTTGTCCACTAAATGGGTGTCATGCTAGCTCTGAAATCGGTGCGGGACTACACTACCCTTCGGTCCTGACAGCGGGGAAATAATAGCATGCTTTCAGATACTATTCAGCTTCCATGAGAACTCAGAGTAAAACGCTGATATTATTGTCCAGGTCACTTTCAGGCAACTGGTTAACCTGCAACCGGCTAGCCTGCCAAATGAATGGCATATTTATGTTTAGAAATACTAGTCATATTAATAATAATATTAAACAACACAATGTTGTTTTCAGCGTACAGAAGCATTAAATCTGTAAACCGCCTCCCTGTAGAGCATGCTGGATGGACAAAGTGGTGCAAGGTGCACACACGTATAGTTGTGGTCAGCTCTACAGCACATGTCAGTGACTCTGTGTGTGTGCGTGTGTGTGCGGGCGCATACTGCTGTTGGGTCACATGTTGCAATTTCCCAAAACCCTGTCAGAGCAATTACAGCCACTGCAATGTGTGCATGGCTGGTCATGGACATCCTCCATTTTACACACATATACACACACACACAGAGAAAGAGAGAGAGAGAGAGAGAGAGAGAGAGAGAGAGAGAGAATCAGTATATTCACACTACGCTGGGATATTTATGTATTTCTATATTTCCCCCATCCATCTCTCTCTCTCTCTCTCTCCTGTTCATCTATCTCTTCCTGTCTGCTTTCCTGTCTGTTTAGCTATCTGTCTGTCTATCTGTATCTTTCTGTCTGCTTGACTGTTTGCCTATCCTGACAGTCTGCGTGACTGTTCTCTGTCTAACAATCTTTCTCTGTGTGTCTCTGTCTGCCTGTCTCTATGCTTATCTGTCTGTCTGTCTGTCTGCCTGTTTACATGGCTGTGTCTCTGTATATCTGTCTGCCTATCTCTCTGCCTGTCTGTCTATCTGTATATCTCTCTGTCTGTCTCTCTGTCTGTTTACATGTCTGTCTGTCTCTCTGCCTGTTTACATGTCTGTCTGTCTGTCTGTCTGGATGTTTGCATGTCTGCCTGTCGGTCTCTCTGTCTGATTGCCTGTCTGTCTCTGCACCTGTCTGTCTGTGATAATGAACACAATCATGACCCAAATAAAAATTGTGTTTGAAAGAAAGTGTGATGGTAAACGAGTGTCTGTGTGAGAATGTAATTGTGTGTATATAATTGTGTATGTGATATTACACACACACACACACACACACACACACACACACACACACACACACACACATCTGTGAGACATACTTTCTTTCTTTTTTATTTAAGCCTGTGCTGAACCTGTGTCTCGGCTCTCAGCTGCTCCGACTGAAGTTCATCAGTATTCATGAACTGGAAGTGTGTGAAGTTTAGTGATTAGCTCGAGCGGTTAAACAAGATTAATGATAGAAGCCGAGGAACAACTCCAAACACACTGAAAAAATTAGAACGATTTAACCATTCAGGACGTGCTCCAGCACTTAACTAGTCGCCTGGACATTTTTTTTTTGTAGCACTGTTATTAAATTATCTCAGATTAGCCGTTATTTAAGCTCGCTCCCTCAAGCAATTTGCAGAAATCAGGAAAGACGAGGTGCGGGCACACTAATCAGGGTTGGATAAATAAATGCTAATGGTGCGCTTGAAAACTAAGGCTAGGTTTAAATCTGTTTGCAGGGATATTTAAGACGGAGGCTATCGTCAGGAACGCCAGAACAATTCATCAGTTTGGGGCCGTACGTGTGTTTACTATATCCAATCAATACACAAACTAGCATAGTCTTTAATCAGGACACTTTAGCAAACAAGTGCAGGATCAGCATGTAGCCTGGAGTGTGAACATCTTTAAATACATACACACAAACATGTAAACATTTTAAGTGGAGGATTAAGTGCAAGCCATTGTTCCGTTAACAAGATGGAACTAAAATCACACTAATTGACATTTCTTTGACAGTCGGGCACACGGAGATGAGATTATTCATATATGTGGGTTTCGGAAGGCTGACGATAGCTCGGGATTTAGCTTCCCACTCTCTGTGTGGCTCTCCGTATTCGCTTTCATTCCCAATCTCATCTCTCATCCTGTAAAACACACAGCACACAGGGGAGGTGGATCTGCGCCTCGTCCCAGAAAACAGTTCAAAACAAGGCTAATCTGCTGCGAGTGCTTGAGATCGCTCAGGACAAAAAGATCCTAGCACTGAAACTAAAAAAAAAAAAAAAAAAAAACACACACACATACACACACACAATGAGAGCTTCTTGAGCATGAAGAAGAACAGAACTAATATTAGTAGTATTAATAATAATAATAATAAAAAAATAAAATAAATAAAATAATAATAATAATAATAAAAACGCTTGACATTTCTATGCTGACCTTTATTTTTCTCGTGCTCTAAATCCCAATATTAGTTTCTAGCTCGCCTGCTTTTGCTACACGGCGTCTCATTTGAGGGAATCAGTAGAGAACGCTTGCGTAACACAAACCCAGGAGTGCTGACGAGGCGAGTGTTTCTGTCCACTGCTGGACCCTAATCAGAGCAACACCATCGACTGTAATGACTGTCAAAAGGGAAATAAATAGCGACACGAACACTATTCTCAGCACAGAGCAGAGGAAAGCAAAAATGAAGAACCACGCTGCACTTCTTCAATCCTGTCTTTACATCATCATGTCGATCTGCATGCTGGATTAAATCAATTAAAAGAACAAACAAAAACCCACTCAGAAGGGTGTAATAAGGCATACAAGAAGAATAAACCCCACCTTGTTGCACTGTTAAGGGAAAAAAAAAATCAACAGCAAGTTGGAGTGATGAAGCAGTTACATCTAATGTCCAAGAAACAAGTTCTTACTTACGTTATAGCAATTATAATCTTACTTGTGTTCCTTTACCAGCTTCTCTTTTTGATAAAAAAAAGAAAAGCGCCATCTTAGAACACGTATACACGTAGCTACGGCTTGACCACTGACACTGGAGACTCCTTCCATCTCCTTCAAGAAAACTTCACCGCATCAACAATTACACATCAATCTGCTTATTATTATGTACACGCCCACCACATGAGTCCCTCTCATTGAGTTGTTACAATAGAAACATATCTGACCGAGCAAATTAATCAATATAAAACATTCACGTAAAAATTGTACAGTGCCTTGCGAAAGTATTCGGCCCCCTTGAACTGTTCGACCTTTTGCCACGTTTCAGGCCTCAAACATAAAGATATAAAACTGTAATTTTTTGTGACGAATCAACAACAGGTGGAACACAATCATGAACTGGAACGAAAGTTATTGCATATTTCAAACTTTTTCAACAAATAAAAAACTGAAAAATTGGGCGTGCAAAATTATTCAGCCCGTTTACTTTCAGTGCAGCAAACTCTCTCCAGAAGTTCAGTGAGGATCTCTGAATGATCCAGTGTTGACCTAAATGTCTAATGTTCATAAATAGAATCCACCTGTGTGTAATCAAGTCCTGTATAAATGCACCTGCACTGTGATAGTCTCAGAGGTCCGTTTAAAGCACAGAAAGCATCATGAAGAACAAGGAACACACCAGGCAGGTCCGAGATACTGTTGTGGAGTAGTTTAAAGCCGGATTTGGATACAGAAAGATTTCCCAAGCTTTAAACATCCCAAGGAGCACTGTACAAGCAATAATATTGAAATGAAAGGAGTATCAGACCACTGCAAATCTACCAAAACCCGGCCGTCC
>JAFFST010041105.1:83445-95898 GCA_022414735.1 Noturus placidus | reverse complement strand
GCCTCTATTAACATAGCATGTTAGGCGCTAATTATTTATTGGATTGAGGCACCACCGCTCTAACACTCTATGGCTGAAATCACCCACCCCCCCACAACCCTCCTCACTAGGATATAATCCAGAGAAGATATGGAACGAGGCGTGACACAAGCGGAGCACGGATAACAAAGGCTCGTTAGTAGCCGTGGAATCTGTAGCAATCAATCATCTTTTTGGTGAGCCAAGCATTTTTATTTATTTTGTTGCCATTTAGGTCAGCAGCAACAGGAACCTGATTAATGTGTAAGGGATTCTTTCCGACCCACTTCCCAAAGAACAACTCCGTGTAGGAAGATGATCAAACAACACGGGATGCTCCTCAAACTGTGCCTTCAACTTTCTTTAACCTTTGACCTGAACTGTGTCTTCTTTTTTAGCAATGCAGTTGTATATCCTATTTCCATCTAGGGCTGGGTGATGTGATGATATAATATCGATATCATGAAAAATAGTTTTTTCAATAATTTAAAATTTTTCAAACTGAATAGTAGTAGCTGATGTGATGTCATAAATTTCATATTTTAAAACAGATTTTGAAATTTCCTTTTAAGTGTCAAATATTATGCCAACCAGCTACTCTCAGCTACTTTAATCAACTTTAAACTGTTACATTTTTAGAGAGACTTGTCTCACTTTCCTGGACAAAAAGTGCAATTTTTTTTTGCCGGCATTGCTAATAAATGTAACTAACCAATTTTAGCGACATGTATACACTGGTGGAATTTATTTCACATTATTGATGAAACATTCTCTGTTTCCCAAGACAGAAAGCCAGGATGCATGTTTCAAGCGGGAAAAGCAACGCACTACGGCAACTTAACTAAAGTGACATGCTGGTAAAGGGGCGGGGCTTCCAGGGAAACACCAATGCAACTGTCAATCATTCTAGATTGTAATCGAAGAAGTCCAGAACATTCCACATACCGGTTTACTGTGGTTAAAAGAAGATGCTTTGCGTGTTTTATGAGCAATAAATGCGTACGTTGTAGCGTACTTCTAACTTTGATGCTGAAACAAGGAGTGGCCTCGGAAAATGCATAAATTTTTTTTTACAGGTGTCATGATTCTCCCCCTAGAAGCAGTGCGCAGGAGCTGATGCAGCGTGTATATATACCATGCGGCCCCAAGCACACAGCGCGGAATATTGAATGAATGAATCATTGTAAATTCATTGTGTCTATGTATGTGTTTAGATAACTCTCTCAATCTTACAATTGAGCCTGTTCATGCCACGTTTTTCATGTTAAGTTTCGTGTTTTGTTTTGTCCACGTTAGTGTGTTCTAGACTGGTTTTTACCGCTAACCAGTCTAGAATCTTCGTCTATATTTCACGCTTCTGTTATGGCATATCGACCCTGCTTCTTGTGACCTTGACTTCGCTTTTTGCCTCGCCCACTTTGACTCTGTTTGCTGTTCGCCTGACCGTTTGCCCGTTTTGGATTACTCTGTTTGGATTACGATTTGGATTATACTGCCTGCCTCTCACCTTTCTCAAATAAAAAACAGTTCACCCGCATTTGTGTCCAGCCATATCTCTCCGCCGTCACGGAAACGTGACAACAGGACAAGAGGACAATCTAACAAGAAGTGGACTCATTTTGTATGGAGACTTAGAAGAGTTAGTGTTAGAGTCTGTACGTATTAAAAATCAATACATGGTAGATATTGTGAAATAGTTTATTCTGATGCATCACAGATTTTGGCATCACAGATTAGAAACTTTTCACTTTTCAGAACCTGTGTAATTTTTACAATTGATTATTATTAAATGAATGTATTTAATCACAGTTTGTTAGCAAATCTATAGGTCATGATGCATGCCATATTGTATTGTTTTGTATCATGAGAGAGAGAGTTCAATGTGATGCTCGCGCCACCATTTAAATATACAAATTAGAAATATAGCCCTGTGTGAGGTGTGGAGCGGAACACTGATCCGGTGTGTGATTAAGTAAAGGAGTGGTGCTGGATTGATCCAAGTGGACGTGATGTCAGCGAGCGGTCAGATCTTCTCATCGACTGATAAGGAGTGATACAGTATCAATTACCTGAGCGTGTGCAATATCATTTGCTTCTAAGCAGCACATCGCTTTGTTCCTGAGAGGAGATGCCTAATAAGCAGCTCCTCGAGCCGGCAGCCACTAAAAAGCCGAAGAAAGAGGTGGAATTTTTTGTCCCGTCAGCAGAACCAACAGCCATTAGTGATTGCATCTCAAGTATAAGGGGAATAAAACACTTGCTGGTTACAGTAAGAGTGGAATGTTGTAATATTTTTGCATATTAATAATTTTCCTTAGCAAATAAAAAGTGCATCATTTGTTTTTTCACTTATATATAGATATGAAATATCCGAACATTCGTTGGTCTTTGTTTTCAAAAAAGCTCAACGTAATGTTGCTCTGAGGAATGTGTTAGCCAAGACATTTGTCATTGTTAAAAAAAAAAACATGGCAAAAAGCTTCCTGCGCTTTACTTCAGAGTTGTGATGATAAGTTAGGAAGAGATGGACTGTTGTGTGAAGCCCCTGCCCTGTGGTCAACCTCCGGGAGCGAGGGCATGAATGCTAAGCAGGCTGGGAATCGATACAGGCGAATATAGCTCAACTGCACCATTTGTTCAGCCATGAGAGATGTCAATACACAGATTACGGTGATCTATCTTTTTGATTTCACACTGTCTTCCACCCACGCCGCGTGAGGGCTTTTGCCTGTATTAAAACTGTTTGCTTTCTCAAGCGTGAAAATTCCAATTATTGCTCTAAATGCTGCGACGGTGGGTTCTTGTGGATCTTCTGTTGCTTGCTATTACCTGAACCAAATTTTTTTTTGCTGAAAACCAAAAAAAAAAAAAAAACTTTGACACAACCTGCTATGGGATGTTTTCGCTCTTAAAAAACAAAAATAAAAACAAAGCCTCACTTTTTATACATACATCTCAGCCATGAAAGGTGCAGGAAACGTGGGAATTGATGACAACCCGATCGATGCCGTCGTGATGCCGTTGAGTTACTTGAGCTCTCTCGGATTGTGTGCAGGTGTGTGTGGAGGCGAGGAGTAAAAAAAACTAACAAAAACGACAGAATCAGCACCTTAGCAAAAAAATAAACCGGTTACGACTCCTACACGAGAACGGAGAAGAAGCAAGACTGCTGGAGAACACACAGCAATTATCTCTTGCTGGATGTGAATTCACAGAAGATGTGAATTATTATTTCCATCTGAGATACAAGAAGGAATCTATACACATGCAAATAAAGGTGTAATGAAGCCTTAGCCATGTTTAAGGAATTTTTCTGAAAGCTTGTACGATTGTAAACAAGAACTGGAGGTCATGTGATACCAATTAAAATCAGCTTTGTGCTTAGTCTTCAAAAAAAAACTTTCCTTCTGAAGGAATTCTTAAAGGTTTTATGTTGAACTGAAAACAGAGTGGTTCTTTACCAGACCAGATTCCAAGCAGAACCTGTAATTATTTAATGAACTGCAAAGAGCTGCCATTTCACTTTATTACTATATAGTACATACAGGTGCAGGTTATAAAATTAGAATATCATCTAAAAGTTGATTTATTTCAGTAATTCCATTCCATTCAGTAATTCCGATGAACTCTCTCCTGTGGATAACCAGGAGGTGGCTCCAACCCGACACAATGCTAGCAAGGTAGTGGAGAAAGTCATAATGGATATGATGAGCTCTGCCATTACTGTGAGCTCTGCCACCCAAAGAGCGTAAAGCGGTAGGGATGCGGAACACCAGGGACCCAAGGGAGATGGTGGAAGCCCTCAAATGTGCCCGGGCCATGCTGAGCGTTGGCAGGGGTGAGCGGATGGACCATCCGCAGGGGCTCTGACGGGGTCAGGACCCACGTTGGCCAGAGCCCATGCTGCATTTGGAGAGCAGACCACAGGAAAGCCACCCTGCCTATGGGACCATGCCCACTGAGCAGGACCTAGCCTCCCTGCAATGTGTAATCAAGCCCTGGCTGAGGGCTGTGCACTCCATGCTGTGTCATTACCCAACCATGGCCATAATGGTGATGGAAAAGAGGTCACAGCCCTCCTTGACTCAGGAAGAACAGTGACCCTGGCTTACGGGGTACATCCTGGTGACTAATCGGGCTCCTCATTGTCTGATTTCTGAGCTCCGGTACCACTACTGCTCCAATGGGACTGACCAGGGTTTCCCATGCAGCGAGCCCCAAACATCCACTACTGCCAATGCCATAAGAAGAGGCCCACCGCCACAAACTGGGTCCAGCCAGCCTACATGGCCCAAGGAGACGGGGACACAGCTGGACAAGCCTCCTCAGGTGAGACAATCGAACCCCTGTAATCCAGTCTCTTCTGTGTTTCAGCAGGTCACTCGGGAGGGGAATCTCGGGTGCGAACAGAAGGAGGATGATCGACTAAGGCACTGCTAGGGTCAGATGAGGCTGATCGATGGCATTAATAAGTCTTTATTTTATAAAGCGCCTTTATTAACCAACAACCGGGGCACCTTCTTCCAGCCATCTAGTGTCCAACAGCCTCTTCTACTTCTGGCTGGAGCACCGAGATCAGCTTTGTGACCTCCTGATCATACCTTGCTCCAAGAATTGGCCCTCGATGCACCAGGCCCACAGCCATCCGCTCAGCAACAACCTTGGGACACAAAACACCCTGGACAAGCTGCGGGACTGGTTCCTCTACCCCGGGACAGATGCCAATGTCTGAGCCTTCTGTCAACAGTGCCCCCAGTGCCAGCAGACTGCGCCCTGGAAACCACCGCCAACGCCCTTCATCCCTCACCCCATTATCGGCGTCCCCTTTGAGAAGGTGGGCATGGATCTGGTAGGGCCGCTCCCAAAGTTTGCCCGGGGTCACAAATACATTGTAGTGATCCTTGACTATGCCACCAGGTACCCCGAGGCAGTCCCACTATGAAAAGCCACCTCTTGGAACATCAACCAAAAACTGGCGCTCCTGTTCAGCTGTGTGGGGATCCTCAAGAAAATCTAAACCAACCAAGGTACGCCTTTCTTCTCTCAGTCAATGAGTGATCTGTGTCAGTTGCTGCAGGGGATGGGTCCAGCCTGTCCCAGTCCTTTCAGCCTTCTCTGTTGTCCCCTTTGCAACAACTTACGGAGACTCAACCATGTCTCAGAGTTCGACAGCTAGCCCCTTCCCCGAGTTGATGACTGATCTGGGGAGCATTTGGGTAGAGCCCCATTTATCTCCACCCTGGACCTGAAAAAGGGCTACTGGCAAATCACCCTGACATCAGAAGCAAAGACCAAAACCTCCTTCAGCACCACAAGCGGTCACTGGCAGCACTGGGTTCTCCCCTTCGGCCTCCACGGAGTGCCCGCGACCTTCAAGCATCTAATGGACAACGTTCTGAGGCCACACTACCAGTTTGCTGCCACCTACCTGGACAACATCATCCACTTCTCCACATGGGATGACCAGCTATATCACCTTGGGGAAGTCCTCAGAAGCCTCCAGAAGGCCGGGTTGATAGCAAACCGGAATAAATGAATCCTGGGGCAGATGGAAGCACAGTACCTGGGGGTATATCAGCCAGGGGCTGCTGAAACCACAGGAACAGAAGATGAAGGCAGTGATAGGGTACCGCCGGCCCACGTAAAAGAAGCAGCTATGTGCCTTTCTTGGGCTGGCGGGGTACTACAGAAGATTGATACCTAACTCCTCTTTATAGAATTATTTATTTTTTAATGTTTGAAGTTCTTCAGAATGACCAAATGAGAAAAAAATCTTTATATATCTTTAAAAAATATAGCAGAATTTAAATTATTTATTAAACTTTAATAAATTTTGATTATTTAAAAAAATATATTTATATAATTATAATTTATATAATGTTTAAATACTGCATGTTATGTATAAATGTTTTTTGTTTACCTTTTGTTTGAAACATTAAATTTTAGAATGATTATGATATACTTAATTAACCATGGGAATGAGAGAAAAAAACAAGCAGTATTCTTATTACAGTATTTAACTTATTTATTAAACTATAAATTATTTTCAAATTTATATAACTATCCATTGTTTTGTAAAAAATGTATTTATCGTCTAGGACTATTTATTTATTTCTATTTTTTGGATGCTGGAAACAGTTAGGACTCCTACGCAGGAATGAAGTGACAGCGAGCCTGCTGGACAACAGAGCATAATTACCTCTCTCAGGAATAATTACTCGTTATTTTTCTTCTGTACAATTTCATTGATCACTGATAGCGTGAGGGTAAAATAAGAATAAAAATAAAAACAGAGGCATCACTCCGTTAATCTGTTAATCTGATGTGAGTACATTTCTAAAGAGAGAGAGAGAGAGAGAGAGAGAGAGAGAGAGAGAGAGAGAGCGTGTGTGTGTGTGTGTGTGTGTGTTAAACATGTGGTCCACTGTAAAGGTTCAAAGGATGCACTATTTGGCTAATTAGCAGATGCACTGTCCATCTCCCAACACACTTTCACTCTCCTCACACACACACATTCCAGCTTATACGAGACGCTTAAATTATATAACAACAATTAATAATAAAGCATTTGCAGTTTTTCCTACGTGAACTGACCGAGACGATGATCTTCAGAGATGCGCATTAACGTCATATGAAATTTTTCAGCCTGAGTTAATTAACTCGTCTTCCACAGGCCATGTTCAAGCTGCTTTCAAAATCACTTTTTTTTTCTTTTTCTTTTTATTTCTTCTCAGAGCATAAAGTCGAGCTTCTTTACAGAGGGGACCTAATTAGGGCCGTGACTCTCAGAAGGAAGTCACTCTGACTCTTCAATTACCAACATTTCACTTTTCAGCAATTTCTTATCCATATTCAGGATTGTCTCGGTTCGGGTCAGTCTCAGTCATATTTCCACACAATCACTATCCAAAATGCTGCGTCTTAAACACATAGTATAGTGTTTGTCTGCTTGCTTCTCCTCTGACAGAATAGTGTGAGGACATGGATTCGGGTCTCCAAAACACAAACGCAAACGCAAACACAAACACACACACACACACACACACACACACACACACACACACACACACACACATACACACACACTTCACAGATTGGTCATTCTGAACAGCAGTGCCTTCATCCCCAAATGCTAATGATGCTGCTACAGAATAAAGGCCAATAAGGGGTCTGCGATCGTTTCCCTTCATTAGCTCCGTTAGCATTCACGCATTAGCATTGCTTTAAACCTAGCTAAGAGCTTCCGATCACTTATGTAGACGTTATTTGCATCCTGAGTGCACTTAGCCTGCATAAAAACACGCCAACAGCATACCAATCACATGATACGTACACGCATATGCCTTGCGCACTTGTAAAATACGGCATGTGTGCCATAGCGCTCGTTCTTTACATGACCGTAATCAGAGCTAATTAGATAAGAAAGAGCCGGGAGACGCTTCGGCGCCTTTCGCATGTCTGCCCGCGGATACGTCGGCCGTTTGCACACGTAACCGAATTTTCGTCCCATTATGGTGGCAGAGCCACTCCAGAGAGCGGCTAATGAATCAAGTGGCCGGAGCGGCCCACTCCTTTCTCCTCTAAACAATGGCCGTTAAACGACTGCCTTCACCCCGCTTCAGACTAACAAAGTGGCTCCAGGAAGCTGCGACTCTACAGTGAGGAAACATTTACTGAGCTTAAAGACTAACGAGCTTCTAAACTCAGAGAGGAAAGACGATGAAGATAAAGACATCCGAGCTGCAGGTGTTCAGAGTAAGATATAGAGGGAATATAGATAGGAAAATGCTTTAACGAGTGATAAAAGATTTATATTTAGAAATTGATACTTACAAAGTAATAAAACACTCCGGATCTCTTGCGCTTCAAAAGTTTTGGCACCCCACAATGTCTCCCTCGGACCCCAATTTGAACAGTTCTTGTTGTGTAAAATTACACATGCATATGGTGAACATACAGTTTCATCAGATTTTTAGAAATTCAAGAACCATTTAAAGGTTACAATTCGATGCACTTCTAGACTTCTTCTGAAGAGACACTTGATATGCTTTAGTCAACATCACGCTGTACTTTTCCTCTAAGAAAAAGGTCACGCATGGAGTAAATAAATAAATAACCTGATGAGTCTCTGAGACACTTCTGCTTTACACAAACCGCAGATTTGTAACGGCTGTTGAAAATCCCCATCTCAGAACCATCGTTTTTTCATCCAGCTCTGAGGTTTGATCCAAGACGCTCGGCCTGTCTCCTCGAAACAGGCACGCGGACACACACACACACACACAGAGTATGTTTTGGTGCAGAGTATGGAGTTGCTGGTGCAGTCGCAGCGGGATTAGCTCAAATAATTTACGCTGTCTCTTAGCTCCGGTCTCACAAGGTTTCTTCCACAAGGGTTGGGTTCTGGCATGGATAAAAAGTCTGCCACTTCATCAAATGCGATATTAACGACCCTGGGAGTCATCATGCAAATTTGCGATGGAATGCAAAACTTCCAGACTCATGCTCGGGTGTGTTACGCTGTTGATCGCTCCCAAGGTTGCCATGAATCTTCTTCAAGTGAACGTCATAAAGCATTTGCATACTGACAGAGAGGGAATGGATGGCTCCTACGTCACGCTCATTTGCTCTCTCTCTCTTTCTCTCTTTCTTTCCTGCGATATGCTAGAAGGCTGGAGAGAAAGACCTGCGCCTGGATTATGCACATCAGATAAGTTCTTTTATGACTATCCACTGAGCCAAAATCAATTTATTTACTGTTATCAAACCCAGCATTTAAAGCCGTGCACTCGTGCTCGGAACTCGATGCGTTCTCTCACTCTCTCTCTATTTCTCTCTTTCAAAAAAAGCAGAATAATTAGTCCTTTACAACAGCACAAATACAGGCTTTGTTAAAGCGCATTATACCACAGAGCTGTCGCGTTCTGGATTCCTATAGGTTGCAGGTTTATATTAATATTAACATTAATGCGGCCATTCTAATACATTATTGTTTCTATAGTAACAGCTCGTTCACTTTGAAAGCTCCAGATAAAAAGAAAATGCTGATTATGGTGAACGTTCTTTTGGCTCAGAGTGCCCGAGGAGACAGGTGCACATACAACTGTAAGAAAGTAATAAGTTATTGCAACATTTTATCGCTGCTACTCTATAATGCAAGTGAGAACATGAACCCACTTGTTTCATACAACTATAAATGGATAAAAAGTATCACGTCGTTCTGTAATAAATAATGCACTGGCACAAGTCAGGCTGTTACAGGAAAATAATAACTTCTGTGTGGTAACAGTGTCTCTGCTTCATCACACTGTTAATCCTGTTATTATCGAAAAGTACAACACAGAGTCTGTTATACCTTACTTAACTTTTCTTTCTTTCCAATTTATTTTTTTTTACGAGTGTGTCCTCATCACATTCTCATGTCATTGTTAAAGCCAGAAGCCGTCTGTCTGCAGTCAGGGAACCCGTCTGTCTGTCTACATGCTCTCTTGCAATGAACTGCTGCCTTGTGATCGAGGGATTACGACACCTACTGAGATGTGCACCTGTCTCTCCTCGGGCACTCTGAGCCAAAAGAACGTTCCCGATGATTGTCCCGGAATCACCTGCTTCTTTTTAAAGAGACTTCCTTCTTTTTACACTTTCTGTCAAATCAAGAAACTATGGCAGGCAAAAAACAAAACACCCTCAACACACCATGACAACGAGGTGTTTCTAACTTTAAAGGTTAATTCATTTGGTTTTTCTTCCTGCTTGTGCCGAACTGCAGCTCAAACGAGCCCACAGTGGGATCAATTTGCACCGTGTTTTATGGCGGATTCTTTTTTAACGCTGTTTATTTACCATGGGCTCATTTCTTATATTAAAGCCCGAACCTCATTCTGTTCCGTGATGTATTGTAATTTTAATATAGCAAACACAGAACAGGGTGAAGGGAAAAATGGCTCGGAATAATGGCCTCCTATTAAATATTTACCAAACCACCAAGAGAAAAAAAAAACAAGAAAAAAAAGGAGTCAACATGTCCACTTGTCAAACGCATATGTTTGTTTGCAGGCTTTGTACAGCTGCAGTGTGTAGCCGTGTGGGACTCATCCTTCCTTTCATGACTTCCTATTATTCCTCCCCCCTCCGACCGCTGCGGCGTATAATCCCATACCGCAGCGGCTTGTGAGCAAACAGAGCAGACAAAGACGCAGCTGTCCACGTGTCCCGATACACCTTGTGGGCACGTACATGGATGACGCGCTCGGTTTCATCTGAGTCAGATCTCGACTCGATTGTTGGAGGAAGAGGGTGAGAAGGAGATGGGATGAGTTTGTAAATGTCCACAAAAATAAAAGAAACTAATATAAGTGGACGCCACACTTTCTATTTCTGGAACGCAAAAAAAAATTACAAGGGAAGCAGAATTATTTACAGCTCTCGCCTCCTGAGCCTCGCCTTTGTCTCTCCGGCAGCACCTTGCTAGCCTTCTGGCCTTTGATGAGGCTCTCGAGGCTGTTCGACCCAGATAAAGTAAAAGATTGTATGCATCTAAGAACAGGCTTTAAAGGCTTCTTTGCCCCTTCACCCAACCCCACCCCCCAAAATGTTTGACAAGTTGTGTGCGAAATAGTGTCAAGAAAACACTCAGCTCTGTTCGCTTTGACTCTCACTTAATCATCAGAAGAAGTTAAAATGCCAGTAGACATAATGAGGTTGAATAGCGGCAGAGCTTGCGAGGCTATTTTCCTCCTCCTCCTCCGTTTCTCTCCGCTTTTCCTCTCCAGCACAACAAGGATGCAAAACAAAGTAATTAGGTCACCGAAAAGATCTGAAAGCTGACAACAACAACAAAAAAGGAAAAGCAATTGTGCTTATTTATTTTGTTTTCATTTTAATCGTATCAGATTCTCTCTCTCTCTCTCTCTCTCTCTCTCTCTCTAGCTGTCTCTCTCTCTCCTGTTATAACTGGAATTAGATTACTACTCCTCCGGCTATCCGCTGTATTAAAGGGGGAAAAAGTCTTCTTGTAAAGATGCTAATTCTTTAATTATTCAGCACGTGAATGATTGTAAAAGACCCGAACGTTCAGAATGGGACCAAAGAGAGCTGTTTCTGTGATAAGGCCCGTTCTCTCTGGTATTCAACAAAACATCATCACGATTCGTTCACACAATTTATTATCACTGTGAGGGAACAAACACTTCATTGAGTCAAATTCTTGGTTGTGGTTGTTCAATTTCATACTAACCCACCCCTTACATGATCCTTGCTTCTCTTAGATATAATGTGCAACTAGCAATCATTTATAGATGCTAGCATTACATAGATTTATAGATAGCATCTAAGATGATTATTAAAGAAAATGCAAATGCATAATGTATTTCCAGTCTTGTAAGTGTGATTTATATGTAAAGTTTATAAAGGCAACTGATGTATGGATCATAATGATGCAATAAAAAGACATATATCAGAAAACATGCCTTTCAGAGAGAGATATAATGCTTCATTTCACTATTCCTACTAGGAAAAATAACAAAGTAAATGCATCCTCAACTCGAAATTTCATCTTTCGACACCTTTTCAACCCCAAGTTCAGCAAGTGATGTCATATCAAAATGGCCACTCAGAGCATGAGCATTAGACAATGTAGCACTACCTTCAAATGAGTAAACTGTATATACACAAGTATTTGCTTTAGATCAATTGACAGTTCTATATCTATAACATTTAGTATACATTGTTGGAGAAGTTAAATAAATCATTCATCACAGGTAGGGGACAAGCTTGCTCCTTGCAAATGATGAACATGAAGGCATCCATGTACCCCCAGCCTACCCCTCACCCCAGCCACGTAGAACCCCCCTCCTCCAACTTTGTAGATTGAACGCATGCAGGTCAAAAAAATTACATAATTTTCATAGTTCCTACTTCCCACTACTGAGGTAAGCTGAATTAGGGCTAGGTGATATGACAAAAATATCATATCTTGAGTACAATTCTATGACACACGATGCGTATCACAATATATACAGTGGGGGAAAAAAGTATTTGATCCCCTGCTGATTTTGTACATTTGCCCACTGACAAAGAAATGATCAGTCTATAATTTTAATGGTAGGTGTATTTGAACAGTGAGAGACAGAATAACAACAAAAAAAAATCCAGAAAAACACATGTCAAAAATGTTATAAATTGATTTGCATTTTAATCAAGGAAATAAGTATTTGACCCCTCTGCAAAACATGACTTAGTATTTGGTAATGACTTAGTAATTACTTTTCATTTTCAATGCCCTGGCTGAGGCAAGGAGGTTCTCATCTCAGCAACGTCCATCGTCCCTTTGATGTTGTCCTGTCCCCTTAACAGAAAAACACCCCCAAAGCATAATGTTTCCACCTCCATGTTTGATGGTGGGGATGGTGTTCTTGGGGTCATAGGCAGCATTCC
>JAFFST010041105.1:71501-82845 GCA_022414735.1 Noturus placidus | reverse complement strand
TTGATTGATTGCTTCTGTGGACAGGTGTCTTTTATACAGGTAACAAACTGAGATTAGGAGCACTCCCTTTAAGAGTGTGCTCCTAATCTAAGCTCGTTACCTGTATAAAAGACACCTGGGAGCCAGAAATATTTCTGATTGAGAGGGGGTCAAATACTTATTTCCCTCATTAAAATGCACATCAATTTATAACATTTTTTACATGCGTTTTTCTGGATTTTTTTGTTGTTATTCTGTCTCTCACTGTTCAAATAAACCTACCATTAAAATTATAGACTGATCAATTCTTTGTCAGTGGGCAAATGTACAAAATCAGCAGGGGATCAAATACTTTTTTCCCCCACTGTAATTTAGCTAACAAACTGTCTGCAAAACAGTAGTAAAAAACAAAATGAAGATACTTTAATGAATACAAAGACAAAAAAGATTAAGTTTAAAAAAATTACATCAAATCAATACAATCCATTCAGTACCATTTAATTTGTAATGATTATACATAAGCATACCAACAATATCTCAGAAAGGTGTATCATGTATCATTTATCACAATATCCATATTATATCGATATATCGCCCAGCCTTAAGCTGAAAGCATCATATGATGTGATTCTGAACGGTTGACAAAACTACAATTATCATTTATATATACTGAATGAACAGGAAAGTCGTTGCTAATGTGTAAAAATAGTTACTGCGATATGGAGACTGGTCGTAAACATCTGACGCATCATGATTACAATACAAATGGTGATTTTTGTTTTGTGATATGGCCAGCTGGATATCGATCTGCAACTTGTGGCATTGTGGACGGAGTTGTAATGTTGCCCAAAACACACACACACAGGACAGGGAAATGAGCTGCCACGGACGAGTGGACAACTATCTGCCACGAAAAGCTTGTCTGATCGACGATGGACGCAAAGTTCATTTTCCGAACCTCTGCCGGTGATGGACTGTTCATCAAACTGCGTTCCTTACTGCAACAATGACGCACGCTCAGGCTTGCTTTATATACAGTGGCATAATGCAGCTGTGTGTTGTTGTTGTTTATTTTTAATCAACCATAAGAGGATATTTTTCTTTTACTCCATTTGAGTGCACTCTACTCACCCCGGTTGATGCAAATGATATCATCTCATTATTATATTCGTCTTCAACAGCTTGACAAAGTGTATTTTCCGGAAAGCACTAATGCCTCTGAAATCAGACTCTGATGTAGCCACATGACTGTACGCCTCTAATTACGCTCCATAAAGTGAAAAAAAAGGAAAGCGAAATATGGTTTCCTCAAGGGCTGGGTTAAAGATCTGTGCATAACACTCTGCTCAAATGGATATATAACATATCATCAGCCTTTGGGAAACAACTTCATAATGACTTCATGCATTACACTGAACAGGAAAGTGCAACCCGCTTGGAATGATCACGTGAGATCTGGAGTGAAGGACTGGAATGTGCACTTCTGAAATTATAGCAGAAAAAGAACAAAAGGAGGATGTATGTTAAATATTGAATATTTGCATTTATATCACAGTACTGATGAATTCTGAATTCTGATTGATCAGAAGGGGTTGATTCATTTTCTCTAACAGCAGTGCTGTTGGTGCAGCTGCAAATCACACGTTTATACCTGTATTGGTTCTCTCTGTGTCAAGGAGACTCCGCAGCCAATTATGAAAGGAGTCTCCGGTGTCAGATATGGAAGGAGTCTCCACTGCAAGTTATGAAAGGAGTCTCCAGTGTCAGATATGGAAGGAGTCTCCACTGCCAGTTATGAAAGGAGTCTCCAGTGTCAGATATGAAAGGAGTCTCCTGTGTCAGATATGGAAAGAGTCTCCAGTGTCAGTTATGGAAGGAGTCTCTAGTGTCAGATACGGAAAGAGTCTCCAGTGTCAGTTACGGAAAGAGTCTCCAGTGTCAGTTACGGAAAGAGACTCCAGTGTCAGATACGGAAAGAGTCTCCAGTGTCAGTTGTGGAAACGGTCTCCAGTGTCAGATATGAAAGGCATCTCCGGTTTCAGCTATAAAAGGAGTCTCCTGTGTCAGATATGGAAAGAGTCTCCAGTGTCAGTTATGAATGGAGTGTCCTGTGTCAGATATGGAAGGAGTCACCAGTGCCAGATATTGAAGGAGTCTCCAGTGCCAGTTATGAAAGGAGTCTCCTGTGTCAGATATGGAAGGAGTCTCCAGTGTCAGTTGTAGAAAGGGTCTCCAGTGTCAGATATGGAAGCTGTCTCCGGTTTCAGTTGTGGAAACGGTCTCCAGTGTCAGATATGGAAGCTGTCTCCGGTTTCAGTTGTGGAAACGGTCTCCAGTGTCAGATATGGAAGGCGTCTCCAGTTTCAGCTATGAAAGGAGTCTCCTGTGTCAGATATGGAAAGAGTCTCCAGTGTCAGTTATGGAAGGAGTCTCCAGTGGCAGATACGGAAAGAGTCTCCAGTGTCAGTTACGGAAAGAGTCTCCAGTGTCAGTTACGGAAAGAGACTCCAGTGTCAGATACGGAAAGAGTCTCCAGTGTCAGTTGTGGAAACGGTCTCCAGTGTCAGATATGAAAGGCATCTCCGGTTTCAGCTATAAAAGGAGTCTCCTGTGTCAGATATGGAAAGAGTCTCCAGTGTCAGTTATGAATGGAGTGTCCTGTGTCAGATATGGAAGGAGTCACCAGTGCCAGATATTGAAGGAGTCTCCAGTGCCAGTTATGAATGGAGTGTCCTGTGTCAGATATGGAAGGAGTCACCAGTGCCAGATATAGAAGGAGTCTCCAGTGCCAGTTATGAATGGAGTGTCCTGTGTCAGATATGGAAGGAGTCACCAGTGCCAGTTATGGAAGGAGTCTCCAGTGCCAGATATTGAAGGAGTCTCCAGTGCCAGTTATGAATGGAGTGTCCTGTGCCAGATATGGAAGGAGTTACCAGTGCCAGTTATGGAAGGAGTCTCCAGTGCCAGATATGGAAGGAGTCACCAGTGCCAGTTATGGAAGGAGTCTCCAGAGCCAGATATGGAAGGAGTCACCAGTGCCAGTTATGGAAGGAGTCTCCAGAGCCAGATATGGAAGGAGTCTCCAGTGCAAGTTATGGAAGGAGTCACCAGTGCCAGTTATGGAAGGAGTCTCCAGTACCAGTTATGGAAGGAGTCTCTAGTGTCAGATATGGAAGGTGTCTCCAGTGCCAGTTATAGAAGGAGTCTCCAGTGTCAGTTAGAGCACCTCATAAACAGGACCAAAATCAGCGTACAGATGAACAAGCTGGCCTTGTTGACTTTCTCAAAACTCAACGCAAAATACATACGTCAATATTCACGATATTTTGACGAGTGCTAATGAGACAGCGCTACTCTAAGCCTCACTCCAGAGTTTCTGAACCTGCCTCTCCTGAAGATTCAAAGAACGAAGCAGACGTTCTGAGTCCTTAGCTCCAGAGGGTTCCTTTGGACTTTTTTTTCCCTACTCACTTTGATCTCACTGGGGTTCATTTCTAATGAGCTGCCTGCTAGCTGGAACATGATTCTTTTGCAGAAAACGGTTAAGACGGCTTTAATCTACCGCAGAAACACGGTCCTTGCTCCGTTCCAACCCCCACTGAGCGAACGGTGGAGATGAAGAGCCAGATCCGCGTTGGACATGGGTTTACGAGCCAACATTGTCGCAAGTTGACACTTCTTCATTCAGATGTGTTAAACACAGAGGAGCCAATCTCTCAGCGGTGCCGTAATTACTCTGAGACAGCCGGAAAATACACACACACACACACACACACACACACACTCACACACGTACATACGCACACACACACGCAGTAAATGTGTCGGCTCTGAATCTACACTCTCCTTCTCTCTTTCACTTGTTATGATGAAGTCAAAACCATGCTCCAATCTAACGACTAATCATCAAGACTACGGTAGAGTGCAAAAGTTTGCACACCCTTAGAACAAGACAAAGTGTTTTCCTTTCCACTAAATTTTCCAATCTGATTGGTCAGAAGGTGCTAAGTTATATATTAATGCAGGTTTATAATATTAATACAGGGTTATATTAATGCATCATTCTAATATGTTATTGTTTCTATAGCAACATGTTCAGTGTGCTGATATTTGTCAATACATCATTTACGATACGTTTATTTAACATTTGAGAAAGGACTCCCCAGTGCCAATGCTTTGCCACAAGTTTTCTGAGGATCTAGACAAAACGTCTTCCCTCATGTTGTGGATGTTTTGTTGCCAGACATGCCCATATTTCAACATTTTTTACATTTTAGTATTGTTGGTAACTCAACCATATTAAATAAACATTTTACATTATAGTGTTTATTTTAAATTGTAGATAAACAGTTAATCTTAAACTCACCCTAAACACCCTAAAATTTCTTAAGACTTTTTTCTCAGTATTTAATAAATAAATAGCTTGAGGTAGCGGTTCCATAAAAGAACACTGTCTACGACAATTCCAGGTCAAAAGATACAATATTTGATGATACTTCTGAATCTTCTATGAGACAGTATGATTTTGATATACGAAAAATCAGTGGACCTGTGATGTTATAATGAAGCATTGTTGACTGAATATTTAACGATACCACTGAATCAATTACAATACGATACGATTTTAATTCATATGCTGACAATTCGATATTTGGTTCCACCACTGTATTTGCTACGATGCTATACAACTTTGATTCCTCAGGTATATTTGACGACACCATCACTCCCTATCATCCGATCACTATGCCCTTACCATCACTTACAAGAGTGATGATTGCATGTTTAAGCAGTTAATGTCAAAAACTGCAAAACCACATCCTGATTTTCACACCCTGATCATGTCTACATATTCCCCAAAAGGATTACAAATGCATAATAAAGTTTCAGAGGATTGTAAATGCACCGTCACCCGTTTGCACCAAGAGCATTTTTATGCAAAAATGAAAAGAAAAAAAGATGTAGAAAAAAATGTAGAAAAGGCTTGGTGAAATGAGAACTGACGATGCAGCGCCAAATACTGCAACAGCTGCAAAAGCAAACAAACATTATTACGAATGCCAGAGACTAATAACTCATGCGCACACACACACATACACACAGAAACACATGTGCCCGGCGAGGCCTAGCAGATGGTCTCCGCCCCTGTTTCCATCCATACATCACCTTTCTCTCTCTCTCTCTCTCTCTCTCTCTCTCTCTCTCTCTCTCCCTGTAAGCCGATCGTTCAGGCACAAACACACACACACACACACACACACACATCCCTCCTGTTTGCAATCAAACAATAACCAGGCTGTATTGAGCGCGTGCAAACATCATGGACAAAAGCCGGTGTTCTTTCGAGTTTCTCAGCTTGGCGCACGTCTCTCACTGCTTACTGAAGGTTACGGAGGCTCATCATCTCCTGATGACACAGACTATCGCTCATTTCATCGACTGCCGTGGCCCGCTGAAACCCAAGAGCGCCACATGATAGCGTGCAAGCGAGCGAGCAAGTGCTCTGTACAGCACACACTCAAATTAAACAATACACCCTCTACACTCACATACACAAACAGCAAAACTTGTATGCAATACAATACAGTTATACTTCATTACTATATTTACTATACTAATAGCCTGTTTTTTTTTTCCCTAAGTTTAGCATGTAATTAGTATTTCTGCTCAAATACATTTCCCATGATTTTCAGTTCAACCTCCATTTGCATACTGCAACCTGATTGGCTCTGGAATTTCATGTCACAATAACTCTTGCTTCATAAATGTTCAGAATTTCTCAATTCTTATTATCCGTTTATTTCATTTCATTATATTTGATCGGGGCGCACGGTGGCTTAGTGGTTAGCACGTTCCCTCACACCTCCAGGGTCTGGGGTTCGAGTCCCGCCCGGGCCATGTGTGTGCGGTGTTTGCATGTTCTCCCCGTGCGTCGGGGGTTTCCGCCGGGTACTCCGGTTTCCTCCCCCAGTCCAAAGTAGGTCAGCATGGTAGGCTGATTGGCGAGTCTAAAATGTCCGTAGTGTATAGATGGGTGTGTGAATGTGGGTGTGATTGTAGGCGCAGACCTAGTGGCCTTGCAAGCCGGTCTGGTCCTAACTGCAACGATGCGGATAGGGCTTGCCCAGGATCGGCAGACCTGGGCAGATCGTCATGGTCTGCGCTGGCCACTCGTGGCCGGCGAAGACAGACCGGATAAAGATAGAGATATTTGATCTACTTTTGCTTCTACAATTTTCAGGATTTTCATTTTTAACCTTCCAACCTTTGGATTTGCATACTGGAAGCTCACTGGCTCTTGTATTTTATGACACAACAACACTTCGATGTTCACACGTTCTCCCTGTTTTTATGTCGTTTTATCCACTTGAGTTTTATAAGGAGAGACAAAATAAGGATGAGGATGATGAAAGAAAAGTGAGAGACAGTAAGAGGGAGAAAGGGAGAGAGATAGAGAGGAGGGGAATGGATGGATTGAGAAAGAGAATGATAATAGAGAAGAAAAGGGGGAGAGAAAAACAGGCACAAACAAGAGAAAGAGAGAAAGAGTGAAGATGGTGACAAGGAGGAAGACAAGGAGAGGAAGGGTTGAAGAAAGGAATAGAGAGAAATAGAAAAGAAAGTGAGAAAGCATAAGAGTGAGAGGAGGAGAGAGAGGAATAGCTGGAGAAAGAGAGAAAGAAATTGACTGAGTGAGGTTATTTTTAAAAATATATTATTTTCTAATTTTGTACTTTGTGGAAAGTAAGTGTAACTGGAACCTTTCAACCATCTAACCCTGATGTGCATACTGATATCTGATCTGAAATCGGCGGTTGCATTTTATGACACAGTAACACTTCTGTGTGAAGCGTTCTGATTTTCTGCTTGTTTTTAACCATTATTATGCAGATAGCATTTTTATTTTCAAGGCTTGTTTTTTTTTACTTTTCTTTTATGCATAATTGCAGGGCTCTTATTATCATGGAATATTTTTTGTTATATCCCGCTCTTTTAACATGACAAACTTGTAGAATCAAGCAAAAATTGTTACGTTTAATATTTTAGATTATATTAAATAACATTGCAGTTCGGGGAAGGTTTTGTATTTTTCTTGTATGCGCACAAACTACAAGCTACATCTAATTTAGCATTATTTCCATATTCAGTGTGTTGTACAGTAACTTGCCTTTATTCACAAACATAAAACAAATCAAGATTCAGCTCAGGTTTAACGTTAATATTCTCGATGTGTAAAACTGCTTGTTTGTAGTTTGCTTTCTCCATAACTCGATGAAATAAAAAGGGTGTAAATTTCCTGGTTGCAGGGGATGTAAATAAATAAAAACACAGGCTGTGTTTGAACACACACATTGCGCTCATGTTTGTGAACACACGCACGTGCGCTCTCCAGCTGAGCCAACGTGAAACGAATGACTCGCCACTTTTAATCATCTCTAATTCCTGGTTCTGACTAAATTCTGAAAGTTGCACTGCTGTGTTTCCTCTTTCCTGAAAAAATGCGGCACTTATGTACTGTAAAAGCTCGGTTTTTATTGAAAGCATTTCAATGTTTCTATTAAAATTTTATATATATTATAATACATACATTAAAAATGATATATATTCTATACATTTCTATACATTAAAAATGATATATATTCTATACATTTCTATACATTAAAAATGATATATATTCTATACATTTCTGCTCATGAAGGAGAAAAGAGAGTGAAGAGAAGCGGGCGGCGTAAATGTGCGTAAGGGAGGAGTGAGGGATTCTGGGTGGTGAGGCTGCGGCTCCGATAAACGAGAAACGCAGAACAGATGTAATGAAGGAGACGCGGAGAGGGAGAGCGACTCCGCCGAGTCAGCACAGATGGGAACAGATGAGAAAAAGAGCGAGGGAGAGATGGAGAGTGATGAAAAGGGAGAGAGAGAAAGGGGAAGAGAAAGAAAAAAAGGATAGACTAAGGATGGAAGGAAATGGAAGGAAAAGGATAGACTAAGGATGAGAGAGATGAGTACAGAAAGTGAAAGAGTTAAAGACAGCAAAGAGAAAGGGATATAGAGAGAGATGGAGAGAAAAAGGAAGAGGGAAGTAGAGATTATGAGGAAAGTGGAGCGATACAAATGGCTGAGCAAGTGAGTAAGAACGAGACAGAAGGCCAGAGAGGAACAGATTGATTTCACTCAGGGAGGTCTGGCCACGCCCCCACACTGCCCACTCAGGTCACATGGAGGTCACAGTGCCGAGGGGCCAAAAGGGTCATCTGAGGTCACTTTAAAATCCGTTTGATGCCGCTATATCCTGCGGCTGTGAAGCCGGAACGCTGAAGTTCATCCACAACTTGGAAAAACTTCTCACTACACAATGAGGCTCTTAAAGAGATAGTGCACTATATATCAGGAGAGTAAAGGCTGTTTTGAATTTTAATTGAATTGATTTCCATCTTAGCCTGACTGTGCAGTCATTCTGCCAATCAGCTGCAGCTGGGGTCAGGTGACCACATAGAATGACACGCCCCCTAGATTTCAACTCCATTTCAGCAGTGTGACTAAGAAGAAATACAGTTGTGTAATGAACAGGAATGAGGTATACACACACACATACACACACACACACACACACAAACATACACACACACACACACACACACACACACACAAACACACATGCACACACACACACACAAAGAACTTTTTATGCTTTTGATCTCCCGGGCTGCAGGTGTATGTGCACAGGTGGGCATGTCAATAACTGCACGACATAACATACACCGATATTGCAAGGTCCAATTACAAAAAAAGCGCGTCAGATTCCTGTTTTGACAAAAGCAGAATCCAACATGATCTTTTGCTGCTGTTGGATCAACATGAGATGCTTTTCTGCTTAGCACAGATGTAAAGAGTGCTTATTTGAGTTACTGTAGATGGCTACGGTTTCTTCTGGTGCGACCTAATGGAAAATTTCTGAGAACAGATTTATTCATATTGATTTGTATTATCTATTGCATGCAGCCTATATGGTCTATTGATCTGCAAGTAATTTAAAAAATTTAAAAAGAAGAAGAAGAGGAGCAATAAAACATGGCAGACACTTCTATCCAATCAACACAGAAGATCTGAGCAGGTCAGGGCTCAGGGTTGTCCTTGAGAGCCTCCAAGTGGCTCCAAAATGCAGAGTTCCTGCTGCCATAATGCTTATAAAGTATTAATGAAAGCACCACCACATTAAAAAAACAACAACAAAAAAATAAAACACTAGAGCATGGTGCAGAGTGAAGACACCCACACTTCCATCGCTCTATTGTACTGTAAATGCAAATGCATGTGATGGTGCATGTACAGCAGCAGCTGTATGCACACGATGTGTTCTCCATGTCTTACATCTTGACTATAAATAGCCCCAAAGACCCAGATTCCTCAGTTCATACAAAAACTCTCTGTCTCTCTGTCTCTCTCTCTCTCTCTCTCTCTCTCTCGCTTTCTCATATGGACTACATGCGTCAGTGTGGAGAAATAAACAATCACCGAGACATACAGTTTATCAATATCTGAGTCATCCTGGTCTGACAGAACTTACACTGTTACAATGGGCTTAAAATGGTCTATTTCATTAAATAATAATAATAAAAAAAACCAAGATAAGATAATATGAGAGAATTCTTATATAATTTATCTATTTATTAAAATTAGCTATGCACCGAAATGAAAATTCTTGGCCGAAGCCGAATATAATGAAAAACGTGGCCGAAGGCCGAATACAGAACACGTTTTTTTTTGCATTTTTTCCATTTATTTTGCCATTTTTTCACCATTGCATAAATTAAATAGTCAAAATGTGCTTTTTACTATTTTGCCTAGCTTTACAAAGAAAAAAATCAATTACAAAAACTACAATTTCGAAATATTTATTTAACACTGAACATGGCACAATATAACTTTATATAAATAAATTAGTAAAATAAAAATATTTTATTTTAAATTATCTTTGAGCCCCCTTTGAATAGCCTATGTTATAACTGACTGCTGAAAGAATGGAACACTCTGAAGCCTACAACAAAAAAGTGCATTGACAAGAGTGCAAAAAAGTGCATGGACCCACAACAAATGAATAACTGACCTAGACATATGCCTACTTCTTTAATGGGCATTCTTACATCTTTCTCTGACACTTTAAAATGCTTCCACACTGCCAACATGTTTACTGCAATTAAAGCTTCGCGTGTCTCAATCTGGTTGCTAGGCTATTCGGTCATGTCATCAAACACGTCATTGTTCGGTCAAATTCATTCGGTCTTTTCACTTATTGCACATAATTTCGGTTGCCGAACTTTCGGTGCATCCCTAATTAAAATGCTATAAAATATTTATTCAAATTAAGCTTCTCAGTGCTTTTTAAATGATAAAATATTAAACATTTCAAAAATCCCGACTGGTGTTAGTTATTCCCTACATTAAAAAAAATAAAATAAATAAAAAATGAAATATAAATTTCCATCCATCCATCCATCCATTCTCTACCGCTTACTCCTTTTCAGGATCATAGGGGAACCTGGAGCCTATCCCAGGAAGCATCGGGCACAAGGCGGGGTACACCCTGGACAGGGTACCAGTCCTTCGCAGGGCACAATCACATACACACTCACACACCCATTCATACACTACGGACACTTTAGACACGCCAATCTGCCTACCATGCATGTCTTTGGACTGGGGGAGGAAACCGGAGTACCCGGAGGAAACCCCTGCAACACGGGGAGAACATGCAAACTCCGCACACACATGGCCCCAGTGGGACTCGAACCCCGGACGTGTGAGGCAAACAGTATACAGTATACAGGCATACAGTATGCATATCCATTGCACACTGATGTAATTTCTGCAGTGTTGCAGGAGGTTAATGGTGACTCAGTGTGACCGAGTGAAGCTGTCTCACACACACATACACACACACACACACACACACACAAACACACGGCTCAGTGTGCAATCTGACAATTTGATCGATATGACAGATTCACCTCTGATTTGATAAATCCTCTTGAATTTTCGTCACAAAAAGAAAATTTAAATGGATGAAGTGCAAGATGAAATATGGCAGCGAATTATGCTGTGTGATTGTGAAAGAAGTGTCCCAGTGTAGAATTAATGCTGAATGAACACAATGAAACTCGGTGTTCAATTAACATCTACAGCAAAGTGTAGAATTAACCCTGCTGAGTTAACTCCTATAACATAGAATTAATCCCTACACTGCTGAGTTAACTCCTATAACATAGAATTAATCCCTACACTGCTGAGTTAACTCCTATAACATAGAATTAATCCCTACACTGCTGAGTTACAGTGGTGTGAAAAAGTGTTTGCCCCCTTCCTCATTTCC
>JAFFST010041105.1:55566-70349 GCA_022414735.1 Noturus placidus | reverse complement strand
AAATTGCATTTTGTGTTTACTTGTGTTGTCCTTGACTATTGTTTAAATTGGTTTGATGTTCCGAAACACTTAAGTGTGACAAACATGCAAAGGAACAGGAAATGAGGAAGGGGGCAAACACTTTTTCACACCACTGTATACTACTGAATCAGCAGCTATACCACTGACTCATATACCCAGGATCAGTACCCACCAGTAATAAATAAATAAATAAGGAAATAAACACAGTTGATCAGATATTGGAAAATAAAAGGAATGATTTTCGAGACATACAACATACATACATAACAAACATACACATTTTTAAACAAAACAAATATCAGATGAGTGTCGGATATCGGATTAGGATTCAGGATCAGTATTATATCGGAAAAGAAAAAGTGGTATCGTATCACCTCTAAATATAAAATGACTTATTTCATTATTTCATTATTGAATTAACTCGAATACAACTGAATGTGCTTCTTTATCGTTTCATTAACATTAGCACTGCTGAATTGGCACGCACAGCGTTGAAACGAATTCACAGCAGTGACTAAGGTCCACGTGCACCGAGAACTGTGCAAGATTTGCGCATCATTATAATAAAAATCGGGGGGGGGGGCTGTGCGACGTGAGTGCTGTAAAGTGCACAGTCCGAATCTGAAGGCTCCCATTACAAGCACGTGCACAGACAAAAAATATATAAAAGATGCACGCGCGCACGCATTGGCGACGCACACAAAGCGCAGAAAGCATGGTTAAAACAAAATAACACACACACACACACACACACACACACACACACACACACACACACACACAGAGAGGAAGGCGGAAATGAAATGCAACTTTTTGAAAGCAATAAATTAACTACTGGGCATCACGTGCCAAAATGTTTAATCGCTCTGACTGTACACTTCATCGTGCGTGCAGTGATTTTACGTAACTTCACACACACACACACACACACACACACACACAGAGAGAGAGAGAGAGAGAGAGAGAGAGAGAGAGAGAGAGAGAGAGAGAGCAGGATATCTCCTTCTCTTCTCTCAGATATCCAGCTAAGGAGATCCGCTCACCTGCTGCAGGTAGACGAAAGTCAAGGCGCACGAGGAGGACAGCTGCGGGCGCGCGCCCACCTCAGCCAGGGCCACGCATGGGGCGCCCGTGAGCGGATGCAGCATCTCGCGCACTCTTTCTTTTTCTGCTCGTGCTGTTGTTGTGCAGGCAGCTCCGTCAAAATTCTCTCTCTCTCTCTCTCTCTCTCTCTCTCTCTCTCACACACACACACACGGTAGGCTCGATAGCGCACGAGGGGAAAACGCGTAAAAAGTGCCTCGTCTCGCGCGTCCCCTAGTAACGGATGCTCACACAAAGCACGGGGTGGGTAGATTTTTAGAAGAAAAAAAATATATATATATATTATACAAACAACAACAGCAAAAAAGATTTGGTGAACGAGTTAAATTACACCTCTGCGTCCAAGCTCGCTCTCAGACTGCCGCTCACGCCGGGTGTGTTTGACCGATTTTTTTTATTCTTCTTTTGCGCGCGCCTAATCATCTCCGCGAGGGAGGAGGGGGTGGATGGGGAGGAGGAGGAGGAGGAGGAGGAGCGACGAGGCGTGGAAGAAGAGGTAGAGGGTGGGGGGAATCCCAAAACTCTCTCTCTCTCTCTCTCTCTCTCTCTCTCACCCCGATCATATTTCATGGGTTTATATTAATATTTATCTCGAGCACTTATGTTGCAAACACGCTGCTCTTAAAACACAAAGTGCAAATAATAATAATAATAATAATAATAATAATAATAATAATAATAATAAATACTGTTTTGCTTATAAAGCAAATCTGTATGTTGGCCTTCACTAGTCAACATGTTACAACTAATAATAATAACTGCATACAATATAAAGATATGCCAACGTCACGCTTTTCAGATATGACCAGCATTAATGAACAAGAAGTGATGACACAAAGGAGCCTAAAATGGCACCATATGAGTCCAGCACTTACTAATAACAAGGCAATAGAAATAGATTTCACTACTCAGTAATTACTTAGCATCGATCCATTAATCCATCCATTCAAGTTCTGTACCACTTATCCTAACTGGGTCCTACGGAACCTGGATCCTATCCCAGGGGGCATGAGGCACAAAGCAGGGGACACCCTGGATGGGGTGCCAATCCATTACAAGGCAGAATCACATACACATTCACACACCCATTCATACACTACAGACACATTTGGACATGCCAATCAGCCTATAACACATGTGTTTGAACTAGGGGAGGAAACCAGAGTACCCGGAGGAAACCCCTGAAGCACGGCGAGAACATACAAACTCCACACACACAGGACCACTGTGGGAATCAAACCATTGATTTGTAAGGCAAATGTGCTAACCACTAAGCCACCATGCCCCCTAATTACGTATCATTCTTCAGCAAATAATTACTCATTAATGCTTCAAGATCAAATCTGATATTATGAATTTTAAAAAACTTTAATGATAAATATTATTCATAAACAATAACATATAGCTCCACTCCAAGCTTCCATGTTAACCTACAGAAACTCAATCACCTGATTTCATTTATATAAGGAATTAGATTGCATCTTAAAATAACACAGATATGAAAAGATATTTCCCAACTCCCCTTAAAACATGTTTATGGACAATTGTTCTATATGTGTATGTGTATATGTTATTGCCTTAATAGGAACAAACCACACCTGCGCATTCACAAAATATCATAATATTCTAAATTTAATAATATATTCCTAATGTGGAGTGGGTCAAAAGAGTCAGTTCCAGCACTCAGAATTATTAAAAAAAGATTTTCTATATTAAATTAGGTTAAAAAGCAAATTGAAATGGGCACTAAAATGTGCATAAAATGTTCAAAGTGAGCTCTTATTAGTATTTTTTTTTTTCTGAGACTATTTAACTGTTAACTATTCCTGAGACTATTAACTATTCCTAGAAGAACCATAATATAAATAGCATAAATAGTATAAAAAGTATAAATATTCGTATGTATGTAATAGATGGCACCGGATTTAGGAATCAATATATCCGATCAAATGTTCTTAACCTGGTTAAATGAAGGCTAAATGTATCCATTAATAAAATAATAATATGCTTATTTATTTGGAGACTTTACAAAAGGGTGAAAAAGTGCAAGGGTGAAAAAAAAGAATTGTGTGAAATTGATGCAAATAAAACAATAATTAAAAAAAAATAGTGGAAAAAAAGTGTTTGGAAAGCAACCAAGCATGCAATATGCCATGCAAGTTATTAAAAATATAATGTAATGTAATACGCTTATTTTTAAATGTAAAAAATGTGTGAAACAAAACAAAATAATGAAAAAGAGAGAAAGGAATGTGCAATCTTCCTTGCGTTAAATTAAAAAAATGTAGAAATTTAATATGGCACAATTAAAAACATTTGAATCATTTGACTCATTTGTATGACTCGTTTGAATCACAACATGAATCATTTACTATATGCTCATTTTTCACTACATGTACTATAGTCCGATAGCGCTGCAGTAATATAATAAAAAAAACATACACTATATTGTCCAGACCAGGTTTAGTGAGGACCCAAGCCCTTTTTATTTTATTTTCACCGGCAAGAAAGAATCATCCTAATGATGCAACATGCACACATAAATTACTCTGCAAGCCAGGAATCATAAATAAAACTAGCTTACCATCATTTTGCTCCAGGCTACACATGTAGTCTCTGTGTACTATAAAAATATATATACTGTATATACAACACATTTCATCAGCCGGAGGTGTGTTTCACAGTCCTGCATCTCCACGAGCATGACACACTACAGCGTCTCACTGCTCCAACACTGATTTTAACCTCGTGCAGGATTGCTTAATGAGCTAATGAGGTGTTTCAGGTGAGCTGAAGGAAGAAAGAAAATTCTGAACGACAGAAAGTATCACCTGAGAACTAAGTGAGGAATAAAACACTCCTCGTTGTGCTGTTATTGGAAAATAAGCAACGAGTAGCTGACGTGAGGAAACAGATCAGCACTTCCTAAATAACAATCGTTATTGATTAACTTACGACATTCTTTTTCCATTTATATTGATGTTTAATGTTGTTAAACATCCACAAAACAAGTAATCACGTACATTATAGCAACTATAAACAGTCGTTCCTTTAAGAAACCACAAAGCATAAACAAGGCATTGACACTGGAGACTCCTTCCAAAAACATTACATAAACAATCATCTCCTTACATAAAACTTCACCATATCAGCAATTATATGATGTTTTTATTTTGACTCCGTTTATCAGATTTAATTTAATTTATATAGCGCTTTTTACAATGGTACATTGTCTCAAAGCAGCTTTACAGAAATAGCATTTTTACATTTTGACATTTACAAGCGACTTACAAATGAGAGCACATTCACACACCAATGGTAGCAGAGCTGCCATGCAAGGTGCTAGCTTGCCATCGGGGGCAACTTAGGGTTCAGTGTCTTGCCCAAGGACACTTCGGCATGGGATCACCCGGGCCGAGATTCGAACCACCAACCCTACGATTAGTGGATTAGTGGACAACCCGCTCTACCGACTGAGCCACAGCCGCCCTATTTGTAGCTTCACTACACTCAGAGCTGTCTGTTTTATAAAATCTGATCAATCAAATTCCACAATTCAAAAGTTCTCTCTGAATTTGTCACCGGATTCTCTGTGAGAGAAAAGCTTGCTCTTTCACTTCATAACTCATCTTATGCAAACACTGAGCAGAGCTGAGCTCGGACGTTTCAACACGAAACCATAAATAATTTGTCACACACGCACACCATTCGGAGTTCAAAGAGCGTCAGACTCAAATGGTGCTAAAAGCAAACTGAAATCTAATAATAAATCAAACATTACAGCATGTGTGCAAAAATAAATAAATGAAACCTTTAAAGTGTCCATGATGAATCTTTCATACATGTTTATTAATTGATTCCTTTAATACCAACTGCACGGGAAGTTTAAACAAAAATAAAAAAATTAAAAAATCTGTGTTTGCCTGGTTAAAAATCTTTGCAGATGTGCATTATGGGAAATGTTCCCTTCTTCTCACTCTCCTCTACTTCTTAATGCCTTCAGGCAGTGATGCCACCCCCAGCTTCCCGCTTTCCTTCTTTTATTCCACTTCTTGTCCATCTCCTCGCGTGTTTTCCCTTCGTGCCTTCAAGTGCAAAACAGAAATCCTGACCACTGACCCGTGTGCACAGATTGTCATCTGTGCCACCATGTGTGTGTGTGTGTGTGTGTTCGTGTGTGTGTGGGTGTTCTCGCACCATGTTTCCTTCCCTACAGTGATGAAGCATGGCTACCCAGTGCAGTGCATCTGTTCTCCTGAGTTCTTTTTTGCTGAATAAGAGCAGTTTTTTCAGGGAGGGGGGGGGGGGGGGGGGGGGGTCGGGGCTGGGGTTGGTGCATGTGCTCAGTCTGGCTCTTTTAAATGTCTTGTATAATACATCATGTCAAATCATGTCTAAGACCTTGCATGAAAATTGCGATGTTACTTACACATGACCATCTTGTTGCATTAGCAACATCATATCGCAAAAGTTTCTCCACAGCGTTTATGTTCCGTTAGATAGAATTGAGGAGAATCGATATATTCGAACAATTAAGCCAACCTAAAAGCAATGATGCTGGAGACTCCTTCCATAAAAGTTCAATAAATGTCTCTTTCCAGAAAACTTCAAGATATCAATGATCACACGTTTTAAAAAAAAAAAAAGTTTATGTCCAGCCCTACAAATGAACTATTATTATAATAATAAAACGATAACGTATTAAATCGAGTGACCAATCACGATAGAGAATTTAACAGGCTTTACTATAATAACCCCATTTCTATCCATATCCATAAATATCTATTATGTCTCCCTGCTTGATCAGATATTTTAGCCTCATAAAGGATGTGTTAGTAATCTATTGAGTTGAATCAGAGGCGGAAAAACACTACAGTGTCGTCTAAACATCCCAATCACACTATTACACACAAATGATTAAACACCGAGTGTCCACGAGACGACTCAAACGATTGCCACAGCTGCTCATTCTTCTCCTGCACAAAGCATAGCATTATTTTTATTTTGTTCAACTCTCACAAAGGATCTTGACATTATAAAGAACTGAAAGTGATTACGGTCCAAATGTGGTGATTATTATTTTCTTTTTTTAATAGATTTTTTAAATAAGAAGAGATGTGACTGAACAAATAAAATGGTTCACTTCAGAGAAATAGTAAGTCAGAACTGTTGCAGATAAAAACATTTTCATTTCTGTTCTGTTACAGAACTAAGATTCATGAGACAACCACCTTTAACTCAAACACAGTATGCTTGGTGGATAAGTGGTTAATGACATGGCAACACTGTTTCTAGGTAACAGGGAAATAAAAACTAACTAATCAAATCAGCTAAGATTTCACTATTTAAGTCAGTTTTACAAGCAACGCAAAGGCTTAATTGCAGTGAAAGGGAGTTCAAAACGTCTGGATTATCAACATTTACCTCAGGTATGTTGATAAATTGCTGAGAAAACACTCCGTGTGTCTAAAATCACACTGTATTTATGTATAATGTCTGTTAATCAAGTTTTCATGACTTGAAAAATGTCAAGTCAGTATCATGTTATCTTGAAAACAACTTCGAACAATGTTTAGTTTAAATTTTAACTACCAAAACAATGCTCATTGTTCTAGAAGATTCAATATATTTTGGAAGAACCCAGCTTTCCTGGGATTAGAATTCACAATCTTCCACTTACTACACTCAAACCCTTACTTAAACCCCAAAGAGTTCTTTGGATACTTTGAATGTTCTTTATTTGAATCTTTTTAACCAGCTAATCATGTATGCTAATAATTTAGCTATCAAAGTCCGTTATACAAGGAAGGCAAAGGCTGAATTGCACTGAAATGGAGCCAAAAATGTTGGAAATATCAACTTTTACCTCAGATATGTTGATAAATTCAGCATAAGACTCCATACGGCTAAATTCACACTGTATTTATGCATAGTATAATCAAGCTTTCATAGACACCGCCATATTGAAAACCGTCAATGTGGTATGGTCTTAATATGGTCAATATGGTATCTTGAACTCGGTTAGAAAATTTCAACTTTGAATAATGTTTAGCTTAAGTTTAGCTTCAACTAGCTGAACAATGTTCAATGCTCTAGAAGATTCAATATATTTTAGAAGAACCCAGGATTCCAATTCACAACCTTCCCGTTGAACAAAAAATGGTTTCTTAAGGGTTTTTTTGGATACTTAGGAGGTTGTTATATAATTCTACATCATCCAAGGGTTGCCTTAGGAAAAGAAGAACCTTTTAATGTTCTACATTTTATGTTTTTTTTCCCCTCTGTTATTGGAAAATAATCAACTACGGCGTGGTGTGATGAAGCAGACTTATCTGCACACTGAAGTTGAGGATTTTCCTATAAAAGCACTTCCCGTAGTGTTTAATTTGTCTTACACCACAACAACTTGCCTGTAGTTACAAAAACTGCAGTTCTATTTATGAATTAATAGAATGACATGTCATACGTTTGATCCAGTTATAGTTACTATTAATGTTGTTGAACATCCATGAAACAGCAGCAGTAAACAATCATTCCCTCACAAGGCTCTCTTTTTTCTTAGTCATGTAGCTATCAAACACACACACACACACAGCATCTTCTCATGTTACAGAGTAACCATAAAAAAGCGTAAACTTCTCTGTTACGGTTACAAGTTACAGCTTAACGTTAGAATTTTACTGCTGACACTGGAGACTCCTTCCCTAGATGTTAAGTAATCATCTCCTGACAGAAAACACCACCATATCAATGGTTATACATGTAATGAAACAAAATGAAAGCGAATTAGCTGCTGTTAAGGAAAACAAATCAACAGCTTCCATAGAGGTAAATAACAGCTGTGGTAGAAGTAAATAATAATAAACAAAGCTCATTGAATGTGTACCAGGAGAAATAATATTACTGAATTATTTTGTGCTCGTAATTATTTTGCGCTCGAATGACTCATCATGGCTGACCGGAACACTTGCTTCCCTACAGACCAGTTTCCCAGATCCGAGCACAAGCTTCACAAAAAACATTTTTTTTTCAACAATTAACGACAAATTAAATGCAGACAAGTTCGTGGGTTCATAATAACACAATCCAGCTTCAGAGCTGTAGCGTTGCTGCTAATTTAACTTTTAGAAACATTACCAGCTATTTTTGATTTTCCTTTATGTTTTAACTTGGAGTGTCTGTGCAGATAAGCCATGGCAGTGTTCGGTTCGAATTCGGGTTCGAATGGAGTAGGACACGAAGCTGGAGGCTCCTGCTGATCTCGATTAAAATTTTAATTAATTTGCGCTTTTTGGTCATATAATATACTTTAACTTATTTTACTCCTTATCTTTGCTTATAATTTGAATTTTTTGTCACGTTAAAATGTCTCTAAAGAATACGAAAACACGATTGAGGACAAGTGCGCGCGCCGTGAGCGTGTCCCCCTCTCCCCCTGAATCCGCGTTGCCAAGCCGTGACTTTGATCTCGCCACACTCAAGCTTGAGCTGCTGGCTTCATTGAGGAAGGATATCGCTGAAATTTTTAATACGAAGCTCCAGGGGATTCTCAAAGAAGCGCTGTCTGCTATCCAGCTTGACCTGCAGGCTGTGAAAACACAGCAGGTTAATGATAAAGTTGCTACCGAGGCTGCAATATTAGCGCTGAAAACTACGGTTGGTGAAATGGAGTCTCTCTACCATCGAGTCTCTCACTGAGACCGTGACTCAATTACAGAATAAATGTGAGGATTTGGAGACGAGGTCACGGCGCAATAACATTCGAATAATGGGAGTTCCAGAAGGTTCTGATATGTGTACAACTGCTCCTTGTTAAAAGAGGCGTTTGGTCTGGATAAGGACCGGGTTTGGACCAGTCCCACCGGACCCTTCAGCCAAAGCCCAAGCCTGGTGAACGACCACGAGCTATTGTGTGCAGATTCCACTATCACCGTGAATGTATGGATATTTTACGCCGTGCGAAAGAGCTGCAGCGGATTAAAGTGAGGAATTTGATTATTTCCGTTTTCCCTTGTTACACACCTAAGATAGCCCAGGCTCGAGCTGCATTTAATGAGGTTCGGCGTCAACTTAGTGATGTTGAGGGCGCTCGGTATGGAATACTATTGCATTACATATAGCGGTGTCCAGAAGGACTTTATTTCAGCGGACGAAGCAGGAGACTATGTTAAACTCTTGATATCAGGATGAACTGTATCACCTGCACAGAGGCGTGGTTTTTTTTTTTTTTTTTTTTTTTAAGTTAAGGACATTATATCTGTTATTGTGCGCAGACTGTTTATCAGATTTGAAGTCAGTAGGGGATTTCTCTTACTGAAATCTTTAGTTTTGGTAAGGGTTGTGCTGTATTTCACATTGTGGAGAACTTTTGGTTATAGAGTGATACACTGCTGATTCCTTTGGGTTATGGAGACTTTGAGTGTCTGGGTTTGGGGGATGGTTGGGGGGAGGGGAAATCACTCCGGCTCTAATTGACTATTTATATCCCTATGTTTTACTTTATTTTACTTTAATATTGATCCCAGTACGGCTAGGACAGGTACGCCTTTTAAGATTTATTAGTTGGAACGTCATATGTATGGGTAATCCTGTTAAGAGATCTAAGGATTTTATATATTTGAAACGTTAGAACTCGATATAGTATTTTTACAGGAGACTCACCGTTGTATTAAAGATCATAGGTTATATTGCCCTTGAGTCTTATGCCTGTTGTTGGGTTTTATAATATTTATACATCCAGCAATAGTTAGTGTAGCCATCATGTGCCGGGGTGGGTTGGGGGGTGGGTATGAAAATGAATCATGTGTAAATGAACCACATGTAAAATTACATATAAATTAATCATATATAAATGAATCATATATAAATGAATCATATATAAATCTTGCTGGGGGGGAGGTATGTTACTGGGGTTAAAAGTTTGATTCTTTATGGATTTATGAAAATGAATCATATGTAATTAAATCACATGTACATGAATCATAAGTAAATTAATCAAATGTAAACTTTCCTGGGTGGGGTGGGAGGGGCCGTTATCGGGGTAAAACATGTTGATTCTCTATTGATATATTTTGGTGTACTCTGAAAAGTGTATGAGAATCAATAAAAATTGTTATCAAGGAGGGCAGTGTTCACCACATTGTCATTTAGGATCAGGATTGGTGTCGGATTGTGCAGATTTCACGAGGCCTGGGCTCCATTTTGGCATCAGCAGCTCTGACAGACTAATAAGGGAGGACTGGCTGCCTCCACCCCACGTCAGGAAAGTGACAGTGGCACACCAGGTGCCCAAACATGTGGGAAAGATTGATGAAGTCTCATGGAGGTGGATTGTGCCTGAGCCGTTATCAGTGTTAGTGCGTTTTTTTTTTTCCATTACGAGCCCTGGTGGTCGGCTAATGTAGAAACTAAATCAGGATGATGGGCAACATACTGAGCAATAGGAAATAAAAATAAGCTTGAATTGTTTTGCACTAATACAGTAATACGTAAAGAAAGAAACAATATGTGTTGTTCTGCTTCAGGAAAATAATCAATGATAATGTGGTGTGATGAGATGAAGTGATGCCTACTTTTATTACCCAGACATTATTTTTCTTAGAGCAGCACATCCAGAAGCATTTAAATCCTTGCAATTTTCCAGTGCTAACATTGAAGAACATCAAATGTACTTTTTATCCATTTGTTGTTACATTTAATGTCATGGGATGTCCACGTAAGTTGTCAAATATGTAACAGCAGTCTATGAACAGTCATTCCCTCAGTAGGCTCTTTTTTTCTTTTTCTTGAAGGTAAGAAAACAAAAAAATTTTAACAGAGTACCACAATGCGTAAACTCTTCTGCCCTTAAAGTTATGGCTTTGCCTCTGACTGCTGATACTGGAGACTCCTTCCATAAAAGTGAAATAAACATCTCATCATATGATTCACATAGTTTTAATGGATCGACCATGTTTATATTGATCGAGCTGTTACTATAGAAACGAGTACGTATTAGAAGTAAAGCAATTGTCTGAGCAATCAGTATTAATTATAAATAAATAAATAAATGAAGCACTTCACTTGTACAGCTGATGAAGAACCTCGATTTAATCAAATGATGTAGCTTTGTTTTTTTTAAAAAGGGAAAAGAGAGAGAGAGAGCAAGCGAGAGAGAGAGAGCGCAAGAGAGAGAGAGAGAGAGAGAGAGAGAGAGAGAGAGATGCTTCCAGGCTAACTATCATTTGAATCCACAATAGCTCTTCAAATAGTTCAGTACAGTGACAAATGCTTTGGCGGTGTTTTAAAATTGAGTTGCTGTGGTTTACATCACCTGCATTGTGTCTTCACTCGGAGCCAAAGAGAAGAGCGCACAACTCTGTGAGGTGATTAAATTGACCATTATAATGACAGCTAAAGCCGCTACAAAGCCTTGCACCTTAAATTCACATATATGCCATAATATCAAGATTGTAATTGTCCATAAATAGAATAAATTTGTGATCCAATAATCTGCATGTGTGATGCAAACATGCAAGCTCCCAGGAAGAGAAACCTGCTAGGAACCGGCTCACGCTGCATTCATTTAAAGTTGCCCGGACACAAGAATTTCATCATTGCTGTGACGGTTTTTATTAAAAAATGCTTGATATTTTTAGATTGGTTTCTGATGTAAGCTTGTATCTAAAACATTTTTAACAAACTACACGTTCAGAAAGTTGTTGAGAGAAATCGCCAGCATTATTGCTAAGTTAATAACCATAATAATAAATATAGAGTTTAATTTTACGTTATACAGTACTGATATAGATTGCAAAAATGGACAAGTTTGGACGTGTTAGGATCTTTAAAAGTGGACTGCATTTAAAATATCACTATCTACTTGGCCATGACTTGGTGGGGTGGGTCGATGGGGCGGAGCTAAATTTGAGCCTATAAAAGAAATGGAAAGGAGTAGTGTGAGATGACGAAACTAACTGGATCTTTTGCGTGTTAATATTGTAAACCGCCATTTTCTAAGGGATGTTTAAAATGAGGTGATTATTACAGAAGATTACAAACTGCACCTTCAATATTACAAACTGCATCTTTAATACACACTTTTATGAGGCGGAGCAGTAATAATAATAATGTAATTTTTGTACAGTAATGAGAAACTTTTCTGAACCAAATAAAAAAAATGGCTAAAAAAAATCAAAAATAAACATCATTACAGGTCTAGAAATATTTTTTTTTAAATTACAGACTGCACCTTTAATATATACCTTTAAGGGACAACATAGTAGCAAGACTCAAATAATGTAATTTAGGTATATATATGTGTGTGTGTGTGTGTGTGTGTGTGTGTGTGTGTGTGTGTGTAGGTGTGTGTGTGTGTGTGTGTGCGCGCTCAAAAGTAAATGCTGAGAGAGACCCATGAGTGAGAAATTTGATCTAGCTGAGTGTAAAAATCAAGGCTACTGTTTCTTTTCCACAATTATAACCACACTCTCAGGAATAAATACACCAAACTTGACTTTCCCGTCTTGCTAGTGTCTTTAATGTGTATTTTTCACCGAAAGAAGTGACTAGAGCTTATTAAAAAAAGAAAAAAATACTTGAAGCACATAATTGGACCTTAAGGACCCTTTAATGGCCTTTAAAGATAATTAAATACTGTTAGACATTTCTGTCATTTTTACAGTTATTTACTATATATCACCCAGTACATTAAAGTAAATTACAGTAATTCCAATTGCACCATGGGAATTTTCTGTGATGTCAAACACCATATACAGTGATTTACTGTATTTTTAAAAAAAAAAGAATATTACTGTATTTACTGTATCTTGTGTATTGACAATTCCCACAGTTGTCAGATTTGTGCACCTGAATTTAACTTAGGTTAACATTTCCACATAAACATTAGCTTTCCTTTTGCCGTTATTAGTTTTGCATTCTATTTATTCCAGTTTGCTGCAGTCGCTGTTGGTTTCATATTTCTACTGCACCACCACCGACTGTGCTGGACGGCCCTCCTGGTTTTGACCCTGGTATGCCTCTGATTCTGTGTTTGCTCATTCCCTGGCTGTGAAGCTAAGGACTGTCCTACTGTTACCGACCTCTGCCTGTCTCAGGCCCTGTTTACACTAGTGAGCTTTTGTTTTAAAACGGTCCTCGTCCACACTGGCGTTTCCGCTGTGTTTCAGAAACAATCTCTGTCCACACTACACGACCGAAAACGCATGTCACATGACCAATCATGCACACTGGGCATGCGCATAAGTATAAACAGGAAGTTGGTTGCTAGTCACTGGCAGGTACAACAATGAGCATGATGGCGAGGAAAGCAAAGACGTCTTTATTTTAAACATCATGTTTATTACTTTCTAGTCATTCTATTTTACCTTCTGATGTTTTTTCTTTATACATATGGCTAATTGCGGCTAGCATGTACTCAATCAAACTCGATACAAATTCAAATAATTCAGTTTATTTGTAACATCAGTACACTGGCACATTGCATTGAAAACATAAACGATACATCATGGTAAAACAGATGCACAGGTCACATAAGCAGTCATACACTTGTTATGAAATAAAACAATAAGGGATATCGTTTCTTTTTAACGTAGGATGTTTTTCTGCTGCTCTTAATGTGGCCTGCTCAAATGGCTTTTGGGTGTAGAAACCTTTCCACCACACGTCTCTCTCGTTTCCTCTCGGTTTCATTGTCCGCTCTCTTTTGGTCTAACACAAAACCGCCATTCCATGTAGGGCTTTCACCACTTGAAATGAGATTTGTTAGTGATTGCTCTAATCATAGTTTCATAGCCTCTTACGCATGTAAGCAGCTGCAGTATTATAAAATAGCGAATTGAACTGCACAATGGCTGCTAAGAATGACGACAAAGCCAGCAAAGCTTGTGGTTCAGTCGCCGTGTGTTTGTGTATACGATCAAGGTAGCGTAATGGTCATATGATAGGGACTTGACCAATCCGGGAAGGATACATAATGATCCAAAAGACCCGATCAGGGGGCGAATGTGGGCGAAGTCACACCTTTGTTTTGTCTTCTTTTTGTCTGTTTACACTGAAACACGTTCCCGGAGTTTTCAAACTAAAACGGGGTCTTAGGAGTTTCCAAAAGTCTCCATTTTCGAGGGTTGAAAATGCTGGAGTAGTGTAGACAACAGGCGTAACCGTAGCAAACGTTATGCATTTTAAAACAAAAATGCACTAGTGTAAATATGGCCTCATTCTCCATAAGACTGAGCCCTTCAGATTTTTCTGCAGATATTCTTACTGTTCACCCAAATTTTTTTGTCTTGAGGTTTTTGTTCAATTCATTAATGAACTTTTGTTCACATTGCTTCATAGTTTTAAATACAAAGTTTCCACACATTTGGAATATTTTAAATGAAGATTTTGATATTTTGTAAAAAATAAAATATAAATGTCTGTTTGGAGTGAATGTCAAGTTCACTTGTGTAGTTGTGTAGTTATACTTGTTGTACTTGTGCAGTTATAAATCTATTGTAATTTATAAAAAATCTAATTTAGTAGAAATGAAAAAATAATTAATCAATGAATAGCCTAGGATTACAGTAGTGTACTGTTAACCTAGGTTTTTTTTTTTTTTACAGTAAAAGTACTGTACAACATAATTACAATAAAATTTAGTTACTGTAAAACTGAAA
>JAFFST010041105.1:25231-44298 GCA_022414735.1 Noturus placidus | reverse complement strand
CTATTTTCTTCTTTTATGATTACAGTACAGTACAGGTATTTAAACTGCATTAATTACACATAGGTTTGTATGGGAAAACATGCCTTTTTATATGTAGTACAGTGTTTTGGGGGAATTTTAAAGGGTTGGAACCAATTAAATTTTTTTCCTTTATTTTAAATGGGAATAATTCGATCGACTTACGAGATGATCGACGAACGAGCTAGGTTATGGAACGAATTAATCTCGTAGGTCGAGGTACCACTGTATTAATGGATAAAAAAAAGTCCCATTCTTTAATTAATAAAAATTCAGATTATAGAAAAAGTCCTGTAACATAAAATGAATAAAACACTTCAGGATGTTGCCTTTATTGGACAATGATCAATTTCAGAGTGGTAAAGATTCCAATTTATGGACAGGGCTAAATTCTGGGTTGTAAAATTCTAAACAGAAGCTCAATGCAACAAAACTTACCACTGAATAGAAATATTGTGAATCTCATTTATTGTTGAACTACGAATGTCTAGAAACACGTTCAAAACTGACAAACCACACCTGTAAAAGAAGATTTTTAACCAAAATGTAAAATCAGATACAGATACATGAAACCTAATCCCAAGAAAAAGAAAAATGTGTCATCTCTTATTTAATTTATCCTATACCAATGCCAATAAAAATGATATAAGCCTCGGTGTCGGATATGGATATAACAACTTATTTAGTATAATTTATGAAATGGACTCAATTATGTCACATTTAACATTTTCTCAATATATTATGTGACTGGTGAGAGTAAAAATGTCACCTCATCTTCATGGATCAAAGTTATATTCGACGCCTTTCCACGCCGCCCATAATTCTGTTTAATTCCCCGTGTCTGTCTGATAGGGAAATGTATTCATAGTCACACAGCACTGTGTTTTTTTTTTTTTTTTGGATTTTGTTAGCAGACAGATGTGACTTTAAGAGTCTGAGAGAAGCTACACTGAGTGCTGTTTTTATTCATAATTCACCACGGTCTAAGGTTATCCATCTGCCAGGTTTAAACAGAAAGGCTGCACTATTTGGGCAAATAGAAATATCTGTGTGTGTGTGTGTGTGTGTGTGTGTGTGAGAAAGTGTCTTATCTGAATCCAAATTCTTCTGGATGCACACTAAATGATTCATATGCAGAATTTACTATAGAAGTCCACTTTTACTTCCTTGGTGTCTCATTAAAATATACATTAGTGGAGGAAAAAAAGTGTCAAAATTACAATTCTAACATCACTGTGTTGCATTTTATGAAAATATTCATACGTCTCGATTCATTTTCTATAACTGCAGCTCTGAAAGTAGTGCATCTGGAAATGACAGATTTATAGTAACCTATATTAATTGTTCTAGTACGTTATCGTTTTTATAGTAACAGCTAATCACAGCTATTATCATTTACAGAAGGAGTCTCCAGCATTTTATCAGCGCTTTTCCCATCTGATAAACGTCAAAAGAAAGAGAACGACCGTTTCTAGCTGCTATAATGTACGAGAAACCAGGAAGTGACCCCCTCAGGAAGTAACACGCGTTTCTTTTATATGACGGGGTTTCCTTGATTAAAAAGTGGGATATTAAGAATGTCTGTTGTTACCCAGATGAGGATGGGTTCCCTTCTGAGTCTGGTTCCTCTCAAGGTTTCTTCCTCTTAAAACATCTTAGGGAGTTTTTCCTTGCCATTGTCGCCACTCAGTGTCTTGCTCAGTTTGGGAAAATTTATCACTTTTACTGTGTGTGTACTGTGTTTTTATATTCCTGTAAAGCTGCTTTGAGACAATGTCTGTTGTAAAAAGCGCTATACAAATAAAATTGAATTGAATTGAATATTTATTATCATTAAAAATGAACTATTCTGATGATGTACAGGCTTGAACCATGTACCTCCTGGATGGATTTTAGGATTTAGTGTATGAAAGGTGTCTAAAAAATAAAAAATAAGCGTATAGGGATATAACTGATATACAAATACGTTATTCAGAATGAACAGATGTGTCGTAAACAAATACACATACAGGGAAGTATAGGAGGAGCACTGTTTTTTGTTTTAACACAAAAATTCTGAAAAAGAAATGTTGTGGTTGAGGCCACAACCACATTGGATTTAAATCCAAGAAGAGAAACAGATAGTGGGTGTGAGCGATCGACTTCCCTGCAGTCGGGAAAATAAGAGCATTCTGAAACATCGCCGTCAGCAAGCGGTATTTGAGAAGACACTGTGACAGCATGTCTGTCAAAGGTGGACGACTGATAAATAATTTAAAGCCCAACATGGTATATATATATATATATATATATATATATATATATATATATATATATATATATATATGGGCTTTAAATTATTTATCAGTTTTACACACACGAATACAAAAGAACCTTAATGTGATGTCATTATGTGACTAATCACCAACGTTTGCGTCTTAAAAAATCATTATTATACATTTATGTTTCCATTCAGCAGGTCGTACCCAGAAGTAAAGTTCATTCTCTTATTGAAAAGCTCTATTCTATTATCTCGGCCCCCTTTTTTTTATTATTATTATCATTATACACAACGATAATGGAATGAATCCCAAGGAATCGCTACAGATGATATGGAGACGATATGGCTGAGGAAAACAGCACGCAAATCCGCCAACGCGGGCGCTCCAATGGCGCTTTGTCATGATAAATAGCTTGGTAATGCACATGGCTTGTGGTGGAGGGATAGACGGCACATCCGTGCTCGGTCATTCTCTGTCGCTTTTCAATAGAGTGTGAAGCGCAGGAACGCTCCCCACGGGTGGCTCGGCATGTTTAACACAACACGTTCTATCCTCTCGTCTATCGAGGCCACTCTACAACTAATGATGTTCATCATTGTTTCAAAGGTTTCCTAGAAAGGGCTGTGTGTGTGTGTGTGTGTGTGTGTGTGTGCATGGTTATATATCTTAATGGGGATGGATAAGGATGGTCCCCATAAAGATGGGAATACCCGAGAAAATAGGATTCAGTAACATGTCAGCATATAATAATAGATAAGTACAGTAATAAAAATGTAGGAAGTTTTAATATTTAAAAAGTTTATGGTTAGAGAGGATTACGTCAGTGGAAGGTCCTCACAAGTATAGTATAAGACAAGTGTGTGTGTGTGTGTGTGTGTGAGAGAGAGTTTTTTGCTTGTTCTTGTTTTATTTGTTTTTTGTTTGTTTAGGTTATTTTTGTTTATTAATTTTTTGTCTTGTGGGGACATGTAGCAAGTCCCCATGACTAAAACAGTTTCTTAAGACATTTAATTATTTAATTAATTTGACAAAAACTGCTGTTTTTATTAATAAATAGCCTAAAGCTGTTTATGTTAAGGATTTATGTCAGTGGAAGGTTGTCACAAGGCTATTATGTTTATATACACATTATTGGAGTCCGAGTGTCCCCACAAGGATATAAGGTATATCGGACAGTTTTAATCCTGTGGGGACATTTTGCTGGTCTCCAAGAGGAAAACGGATTTTTTTAAGCTATTATGTTTTGGATGATGACAGTGAAAGGTCCTCACAAGGAAAGAGTGTGTGTGTGTGTATGTGTGTGTGTGTGTGTGTGTGTGTGTGTGTGTGTGTGCGTGTGTGTGTTTTGGGGGGTTGGGAATGAGAGCTGTCGCAACTAGCTGAGGGAGAGAGAATAAAAGCAACAGCGAGACCGACTCGCTCTGTGTGTGTGTGTGTGTGTGTGTGTGTGTGTGTGTGTGTGTCACAGTGCTATTGTTCGCCGCACAGAACCCGTCAGCACAATTTTGCTAATATGCAAGCAAATCTACGGGAATGGTGCAGAGCAGAGGTCAGTGCTTATAATATAAATGACACCTTATTTTCCTGCACACACACACGTTTTACTTTTTACACACTACTACTCCATATGTTCGAGTGTAGTAGCCAAATATTGTGAGGTGTTATTAGCTAAATTGCGGCGTCAAACTATCTTGTGTGTGTGTGTCTGAGAGAGAGATTGTGTGTGTGTCTGAGAGCGTTTTTTTCACATTAATATTTCTGTGCATTAATTACCCCAGTGCCCCAGCTCCCTTACTAAATAATTAAATGTCACGTTTGGTAACCCCCCCCCCATGCTAATTGCTAATTTAAGTACCAATGATTTATTAGCGCCGTATGATTACTTTAGCTACAGATGCTAAAGCAGTCACAACACGCTGTGTTCAGGCTCAGGTTGTGTAAATCAGAGCTCATCGAAACCTTATTTAAACATCAATAATACAGTGTGTTGCATTATTATTCACCCCCATTTGAAAGTTTCCACTTTTGCATTGTTGCATCGTTGTTTTCACTCTGACTACAAGTTTTAGATTCTTGTAGATACCGTAAGCTAAATAGTATAAATATAACACATAGTCTGCAGCCTGCTTCACTTTGAATGGTATCATTAATTGTGAAATATGTCCACATTGTCTGTTCTTTAGCATGATGACATGCACTAGAGTTATGTCATATAGTATCACCTGACATCGGATGTTGGTTTTGGGGCATTTTTTCCATGAGTAAACAAGCACAGTAACGGACCAATACCTGATACCAGGATCAGTATCAATACATGCATCGTGACAACATGGAACTGTTACTTATGATCATATATCACAAATCTACACAAAATAACCCATAATATTGAAGGGGGGGTTAATATAGCTTGCAAAATCCTTTACAACAAAAAAGGGGGGGGGGACCCCAGACAAACATGTTTCCACCACCATGCTTCATAAATTGCAAATAAAATCCATTTTAGTTCCAGGTTGTAACACTGCAAAATGTGGTACACTCAAGGGGGTGAATACTTATGCAATCCACTGTAAGCTATTTCTAACCTGAAAAAACACAAGGCTGCCACTACCATGCTTCAAAAATTCAGTTCCCGGTTGTAAATGGTGAACTTATATAGCACTTTTATATAGCACTTTTATAAACTCTATAAGTGTTTCAGGTAGTGGCATGCTCGAGGGGATGAATACTGCTGCCACCACCATGCTTCAAAAATTCAGTTCCAGGTTGTTACATTACAAGTGTTCGTGGTTGTGGCACACTTCAGGAGGTGAATACTTATCTAACGACCAGGTGATATGCTGTGAAGCATAATAATCACCAGTTGCTATTTTTTTTAACCAAACTAGCGGTGCATGAGCGTTAAGGTGATCGTCACTGATGCAGTTAAACACAAGTCATGCACTTTCTTGTTTGTTTTGGTTGAGGCACGTTGTCACATGATTGGTCATCTCTAAAAGCTCAATTGAATCAATCTTGTTGCAAATTACACCGATTTTTCAGCACTACATGATAAAAGGCTAAGGGGGGGAAATAACAACGGTATTTCTCAAAACGTGGCAGAAAAATGAGTCGCCATAATTAAGGCATCACCTCCAGACATGGCTTTTAGACCTGATCTGGATCGGAATTCTCGTTATGGAGCGCTCGGAAGTGACACCTTCCTGTCACCCAACTGTGTATCATGTCCAGCTCGTTATGACCATGTAGGCTGGTCACCTCTAGCACACATGCACAGACACACACACGGTCCTAATGAGACTACGAGCTCCAATCTGGCTGCACATGAAAGCACATCTTTGCTCAACAAGCTGAAAACTGGCTCCAGAGACGTTCCTTTCAAGATGTTCCCGCTTTGAAAGGTTGAAGGTTTTATCACGGGATGAAATTCCGTGTCGGCTTAAAGGAAAAGTCCATCTTGAAACAAAGTAAAGGTGTTTATTTGGACATATTTGTCACTTGCAGTTGTATTAAACAGTGCAAATTTAGCGCAACGTTATGCTCACCACCATGTTAACGAGAAATCCAGCATAGACAGAGTGGAGACACTGGAGCAGAAGACTCCCAGTCGCAGAATGCACTGCATATGTTACAGCATATGACAGCGAGTAAGATCAGTGAGTAAAATCATGAGTGTTGCAGTGCTGAAGCTTCGGAAGCTTGAGCAAGAGTGTACAGATGAGGAAGTGAGAGAGTTGGGCAGAATAAAGGACTAAAGTGCCGCCACATCGCTCTCTTTACGTAGAGGGCTTAATGCCACTGCAACAGCATGTCAGAAAGTTTTGACTCTTGTACCTGTGAATGCTTTAACATAGGACTAAAATGAAACACTCGTGTTTAGATTTTTATAAATCAGTCGCAAAACTTGGCAGAATGCGACACACATGGTTGCCGTTTGTTATGCATGTCATTAACATGAGAGAGGAAACAAGAACGGATGATCATGAGCACTCGAACATTCTGTTGCTTTGTTACAGAGAACGGATGATGCTAGAGGCCCTTTTGTTCGGGATCATTTCGCTTAAGCGGGAGACGATGCTAAAAAAAACCAGAGGAGTGATATCACGAATGACCGAGGAGTGCCTCCACATGGCACCTCGCTCAAGCACAGGGTCTCGGAATGTGAGCATGGGTTATAAATATTTTTTTTGCAATTTATAGACTTTGTTTCAGGAAATGGTGTACAATCTCTAGAGCCTTTTAGCTATAAATCCTGCCTGCACTAGAAAATCAACAATATACAAGATGGTGTAAACATGTGGGAGGAATAAATGTCTTCCATTCACACTGGTGTGGAATTATATCTACATAGAATTCGACAAGCATGAAGGCGACGCCATGCAATGAATCAGGAAAGGCAGGACAATTGCTGTTTTTTTTTTGCTCCGAAAATGCCAAACACAACCGCGCATCAATAAAGGATTAGCCCTGCAGTGGCGATTGTAGAACGCCTGAGCAAATAAGAAACGGTTTATTCTCCACATTCTCTCGCTCTGCAGTCATCCAAACAATAACTCATTTCTGTGCCCGTCTGAGCTGGCAAAGCATCGTGGGTACGAGTGACAGTGAGCAATGGAGCCCGAGGCAGCTGGGAAAAGCCATGTTGTTATTATCTAACCAAAGCGATATGGTGCACCTTGAAGGGAAGACTTGGATCCGCGTCCCTATCTTTTCCCCGATTCCCCCGAGTGTGAAATCAGTCACCTATCTCTAAAATGCAAACCCTCTGGCCTCTTTATTCACACGGCCGACAAAAGATTCGCTTCTACGCCTCGTCCAGCGTCGTATCTATTACCTCTGCCGTTATAGGAATCGTTCTTTTTTTTTGTCCCTCTAGTCTCTCGTTTTCTCTCTATATGGGTTTCCTGTGCAACAGTCCGATCTGATGAAATCAATATCTGCCCCTTTACAGGCATTAAAAACCAGGCAGGCGGAGACTGCTGATACGACTCGGTCTTATCAAAGCCCGAAAAAGCGCTGAGCTAGGAGAAAAGTGAGAAGTGCTTCTCCCCCCAACATACACCCTCCACCCTTTATTATTTTCTTACATCATCACTCGGATGTCAACATCTGCATACTTGTTTTAAACATAGGCATTCATACGTGCAGCGACATATAATACCTAATGCTCTATCTTAGTGAAGAGCCATTTTTTGATAAAAGATTTGACATTCCAGCTAGCTAAACTAAGCAAAGCTAGCAAAATGCTCCAACCCCCACTGAAAAACTTGGTGAAGAATGGAAAAAAACCTGCACAGATCTGCTGCACAGAATGTTTGAATGTGCACGAAATAGCTGAATTACATAGGTGCGCATGGTGGCTTAGTGGTTAGCACGTTCGCCTCACACCTCCAGGGTCCGGGGTTCGCGTCCCGCCCTGTGTGTTTGCATGCTCTCCCCGTGTGTTGGGGGTTTCCTCCCGGTACTTCAGTTTCCTCCCCCAGTCCAAAAGATGGTAGGCTGATTGTCTACCACAAAGTGTCTGTGGTATGTGATTGTGCCGTGATGAATTGGCACCCTGTCCAGGGTGTACCCTGCCTTCTGCCCGATGCTCCCTGGGATAGGTTTCAGGTTCCCAGTGACCCTGAAATAGGAGTAAGCGGTAGAGAATGGATGAATGGATTTATTATATATAATAAATTTTATACTGTCTTTTGTGACTTTCATTACATTTTTTAATTATAACTATATACAACAAAGCCCCAGATTTGCCCAGAATCATGAAATGAAAAAGAAGAAAAAAAGTTATTACTATCGACAAAACAAGCAACAGACAAACTAATAGCCATAACCAAAGTAACATACAGAGGGATTTACCAAGTACACTTAAAATCACTAAAGGACTGATAGAGCCTGAATAAGGTCTATTTTTATATTATCTCGTAGAACATCTACAGAAGATCCACATCTACAAAATGGCTTTCTCCTCCAGCTTATCATACCAACTCTTCAAATCCACTCATTTCATTAGTGAAGGTTTTACACAGTAGCTGATTGGTCAAGGCTGCCGTTTTGTTACATTTATCCTTTGTTCATCCTGTATAATGATTCGCTGGCAGATACAATCTTCTGAAGCCAAAGTTTTTTTTGACTTTGGAGACAGAACTTTTTCTTTGTCTTTTTTATCAATATAAAGTATCCACCAGAGATGAAGACCAAACCTCATTTTCGACCCAAATCCCAAACAGAACCTTATTATACTGTATTAAGGAAGTCCTAACAAGGTGTGCAGAGACATCAGTCTGTACTTCAGATCCAGCCAGCACCCCCTGCCCCTGGAGGGTGCGAGTAAGTTACGAAACACGCACTTCAATTCCACATTGCTAATTAAAAACCTTATTCTCGTGACATTTCGGGTCAGACGGGGCTAAATCACTTGACCTGCGCTCACTTCAGGGACAGTATCTCTGTTCAAAAGCGAACTCTGTGTTTAATCCTTTATATTCTTCAGAGGAACACCTTCATTATAAAGCCACAGGCTGTAATGCCCAACCTGTGAATAATTATAAAGCAACTGTAATGTTTATTAACAATCTATAAATGCTTATAATGTCATAATTTAATCGAGCAAACTGAATGTTAGTCCAAATTATTATTAAGTTAGTTTAAGCACATAAGACACTATTAACCTTATTTTTGTAATGTTATAAAAGAAACTCCGGATAATTCCACATCATTTACAAAAACACACATTGCCACAATTTTTATAGAGATGCACCAATACTAAATTTCTCAGCCGATACTGATAACCGATTATTCAGTGATATCGGCCGATACCGATAACTGATACCGATAGTTCCGCATTTTATGCCTTCTTTTAAATTAATAATAATTCCACAATTCTGAAGGAAATGCAAATAAAAACTTTATTATCTCTATTTCAACAAGTTGTTTCATAAACAGAAAACACATTACTCTTATTAACATGAACATATGAACTAAAATCAGGGCGCATGGTGGCTTAGTGGTCAGCAAGTTTGCCTCACACCTCCAGGGTCAGTGGTTTGATTCTTACCGTAGCCCTGTGTGTGCAGAGTTTGCATGTTCTCTCTGTGCTGCGGGGGGTTCCTCCCCCAGTCCAAAGACATGCATGATAGGCTGATTGGCATGTCCAAAGTGTCCGCAGTGTATGAATGGGTGTGTGTATATGATTGTGTACACCGCCTTGTGCCCCATGCTCCCTGGGATAGGCCAGAAGGAAGGATAAGCGGTATAAAAGAGGGATGGATGAACTAAATTCTGAAGATTAAAGTAAGATGTCTTATTGAATGTTTTTAATTCATATTAACATTTATTAAAGTCTAAAAAAAAAAAACCTCCTGTTAGTCTCACATTCACTCACCACAAACAAAATCATTTCTGCTTCATCACTGAACATCAAACTGGTAATATATAATATCAACTTTTTTATATATATTAATATTAACTGGATATGAAATATACTACTCTACAAATATATGTTTCTGTGCAATATTTACTTTTTTTTTGCCAACTCATCTTCATTTAAATCTTTCAGCAGTGTACTGGCACTTTAATTCAGCATGGGAAAATAAAGTTTTTGACACTGAAACTCCCACTTCCCTGCTGCAGCGTCCGGTGTAAAATTTTAGCAGTGCAGAGCTTACAGAGATTACAAACTGCAGTTTTGTCATCATTCCACACAAGAGACATCTTCACACACAGCACCAAATCTATGTTTTCCCGGCCTCTTTTAATTGACAGGATATAATCAACCCTGATCATCGGATGTTTTTAAACTAATCTCTAATTTTTATCCATTTATTGTTATATTTAATTATGATGATGGAATGTCGAAATGAGTTCTTTTTATGACGAACGTTAACACAGCTATCAGCAGCCTCTCTCGAAGCTAATAAGTCAAAAAAAGGTCATTAAAAAAAAACAGACAACGCCTCAGAAAACTTAAAGTTAAACTTTATTTCTGACTGTTACAAAGGACTGACACTGGAGACTCCTTCTATAAATTTTACTTAAACATATAGAAAGCTTCACAATTTCAACAATCCGTTTCTGTGGCTCGTCTGCCATACAAATCCCTGTCAATGAGTGGTTACTATAGCAACGATAACCGCACCAATCAGAATCCAGAATTCGCTACGTTGGTGTTGTTTATAATTATTTATCCGGTAACTTACGATTCGAGGTTTTCAAGGAATTATATATCGAGCATTATTAGAGCTTCATAAAGCAGTCATTAGTTAGAATATATTAAAATGTTTGCAAGGAATCATGTTTCAAGTAATGTTTCTCATTGGACTGATATTTTCCAGTTGCCGTGAGCCTTTAAACCGTTCGATCATGCTCGGTGATCTCTACAATGAATAGCTTGACAAACAACATTCAAAACATGCTGGGTTATCACCATGGCTGTAAATGATCCGGGTGGGTTTTTCTTTTTAATTGTCATTCATTATTAAACCAAGCATCAGAACTGGTGGAGAGGACTGCAGGCGATTGCTGTGGCTGGTGCTGATATTTGTAGATAAATGCCACGTCCCTGGAGGTTCTCCCCGCCGTGAATTATTAGCAAAGCTTCATTGATCTCAATTGAAATCACAATAATCTCCAGTTTTCATCCAGGTCTTTCCCGGACGCTCTGCTGCAACTGTTATCGCAAAGGTGTTTTCCCATCCCTTCCATTTTTTTTTTTGCCGGACTCTAAAATGATTTCCTCCCATCCCTCCACTGCAGTGTATGCGTGTGTGTGTGTGTGTGTGTGAGCAGTATTGGTTTTATAGGCTCAATAAAAAGACTAAAGTCCCCTGCATGACTGCAAAGCTCTGTGCCATATGTGGACAAACTCGATTCCTTTTACAGTGATGAATACTCTGATATAATAAAGACACGTTTATGGAAGAGCCTCTCTGCTTTTTCGGCGGCGAAGAATTTCATTACGGAGTCTGCGGTCGTTGCGGGTCGTACTCTGCGTAGCAGAGCGTAATGGAGTGCTGCAATCGTTCAGCGAGAGACTACACGAATTTTTTTTGCGTTTGTTTCTCATCTCCGGTTGTTTTGAAAAAACAAAACTAAAAACGCTTGCACGAAAAAAGATAAACATTCCGTGTTTATCATTCAACGCTGGTTCGTTAAGATCTGAAAAGATAAAATGCTAATATTTGCAGTAGTGCTTACGCTCCTGCTACGCATATAGAATCACATTATATCAAAAAGACTATGCATTGCAAATCCGGGAAAGATGAATGCCAATGCAAAGATTTGGTGTTGAGGAAATTGAAAATAAAATCTCCAAACATGACTCTTTTGATAGCCGTCAAAAGCCGATCTGTCGTTCTGACGAAGCCATGTAGCAATCAAATGCTAGAACGCAGTCAGCGCTTGTCAGTCATCGATGACACCAGGCAAAAAAAGAAAGTCATTTCGAAACGCAGAGCACTGGAATCACCAAATAAACAGCGAACAACACGCGAGTAGGAAATCTAATATCGAACATGCAGGACTAAAACCTCCCAGGACGCGGTGCAAATCTGCGGAATCAAATAAGATCGCCTCTCCGTGACACGGGCCTTGTTCCTTCTTGCCCTGGTGCATGCTGGGATAGCAAGCAGGGTCAGAAAGGCTCTCTCTCTCTCTCTCTCTCCATTTGCGAGCTATAATGAAATGCAGCAGCCCTGCTTGTCACAGGTCAGCAAGCCGTCATGCACTGCAAATGCCAAGCCCATTCGTTATGAAAATGCTATGCATTGATTTGTCATACGTCGCAAAGCTCTGTCGAGAGGGGCCATTTTTAAATCTGCGCTGTGCAGCGCCGCGCGGACCGTGGCGTTACCATTAATACCTTTCACACGGGCTAGGATTAAAGAGTTTTAGAGCAGCATGAATAACGTGATGCTGAGACTGGCCAAAATTAAAAACAGAATGATATAAAACCGGTATAATGCAATAGGAGTAAACTCCTGAGTAATACATTCTAAGATATATAGCATATTTTGTCATTAATGTCATACAGAAAAAAAAAATCCATTAAGTTTTATTCCGACACAGTTATGACAGCATCTTAAAGTACTTGGTCATGACATTTGTCATAATATTCAGAAAATATTAGCCATAGCCTGTCGTGAAGCACATCATAACATTCGATGTTAGAACTACTACTAGGTATATGAAATAAAAACAGCATGTGACATGAGCTGTCATTGCATTATGGCAGCGCTAACTCACAGTCCATCATAACATGTTTATGACATGTTATAATCCAGGTCCATGTGATCATGGTAGCTATCATGGCAACTAACAGTAATAGGTAACCTGACATTATTATTATTATTGTACTGCAGAAAAACTATTATGACATGAATATGTCAGTGTTGTGATACAGGGCTCAAGTCACCGCCGATTCCATTTTATTTGAACCATGCATTATGTCATAGAAATGTTATAGCAGATGTCAGTACTTGGCCATGACATTTCCTATAAATGTATTTGGAAGTCGTGAGCTGGTAATAACAGCTGTTATGAAGTGTACGCTTTGTCAAACTGTGCACTACACTGAGCACTAAATGTGACATCATAGTAGCTGGTATGACAACTGCAACTTACTGAAAACCTTATTTCACTGCATGTGAAAGGTTATGACAAGATCTCATAAAACATCCATGACAAGGTTATGACAGCCTTTCGATGCAGATTTCAAGTGTTACCATGCACTTCACTTTATTTTAGGTTATAGTTGATGTTATATGATGTTATATGACAGGTTATCTCCAATGATACAACCGTGCCACATCAGCATTATCTGTCATTTCTATATTATTTAATGTTATTACAGCTTATAACGGTATGTCACTTACCTTCATGTCACAGCTTTTGTCTAGCAAAGTACCAGTGTCGCATTATCATTTTCTGGCCATGTCGCCAGTCATGTTTGTCATCCTATATACAATATTCCTACCTGTGCTAATTCACATGTATTAATAAATCCTAACACATGTATGGCATATTATTTTCAGGTTCCTGAAAGCATCATACAGTACTTCACTACATCATGTATCTGGAAATGTGATTTAAGATTAAGTTTTAATATTATTTAAGTTAATAACTGCTGTCAAGAAGTACGTCATAACATCTGTCATAAGACATACACTAACCACAACAAATAGCATTGAACTTTGTGGTTGTTATCATGCTAAACAGATAACGCTGACATTATTGCACTTCATGTGAACTGTTATGACAACTCATAACATGCTAATGACATGTTTATATTAGTCTTATGATGTAGGATTCTGTTAAAATGTTCTCTCATTACATGTCCATGACAAGACAATGTTATCAACGAATCTACTTTATTTAAATCCTGCATCAAGTTATAAACATGCTATAGCAAATCATATGCTGTCATGACAGTTTATGTCTAGCTATATACCAATGTTGCATTGCCATGCTTGTCTAATTGTGCTAATTCTCATGTGTTAATAATGCCTTTATAACACATTTATGACACAATCAGTAATTTGATGCTATAACACATTTTTAAAATAGTTTTGTAGAGAGTTTACGGCATGGCCGCGATGTTTCAGACATCAGAATTTCAATCCACATGAACTATTATGACAACTAATGACATCCCTCATGACATGTTTGTCATATTATGACAGTTCTCAGAAAAGGTTGAGAAAATGGACTTTGCTACAGGTTTGCTCCCTGCAAACTCCTCTAGGCATTAATATGTGTATGATTACTTTTATGACATTGCTGCAATTTAAGACTAAAATGCATGTTGTAGTTTATTGAAGTTGGACACAGTACAGTACAGTACACTACTAAGACATGAACAAGGAATGGATCTAATTGTATTATTCAATAATTAGCTTTTGCTTGTTGCCTCCCAATAGAATACTAGAACAATTTTAGCTTTGAGTTTAACAGCTGACTTAAACAGTAAACACCATGGCCGAGATGTTGCTACGAATTTGGCAGAATTGTACAAAAGAGCCTTTTAAATGTAGTGAGCTTACATTCCGATTCATTTTTGAGGAAGCACGGATGCCAAGGTTCGCCAAGCCAAAGGCTCAAAAAACCAACCTCGCTTCTGTGTCACGCTTCCTGCATGGAATATAATCGAGGCCGACCTTTATCAATCAATTGAATAAACTGCTTTCAGAGCATCCATTGAAAGCCAACTCCGAGCAGGAGGTGCCTTCGCAAGCACTTTTTTTCCGTGTGCAGGGGCGGCTGAAGATGAGAGAGAAGCAATACCGTCAGGCCGGCCAGTTTGGATGGCGTTTCTGCTGCATCAATTCGTTCACCAAAACCACAATCCAACTGGAGGAGGGCCAACTGACAGTCAAGCAAAAAAAAAAGAAAAAGAGAGAAAGCGCTAATGCAACACTTTTTAAGAGGGTTGGAGATAGGGTAATGGACAGGGTACGAAAGGCATCATTGATATGATTTCTTTTTCACAATAATCCAACAGAATAAAATCTTTATGTACTTTATATCATTTTATGAATAAAATTTGTACGTGTACAATACAAGACAGAGCCACAATTTTAGCGACAAAGCAACGGCAAAGTAATGTGTTGAGTAAAGTAAAATAAGTAAAAACGAAGTGTATTTAAAAATGTAGTCCATCATTCCGAGGCAAGTGGATGTAAGGGCAAATTAAATCTTTATTAACAATCTAATAATCCTCAGGTGCAATCATAGGCAGGTCAAACTTGTCAAAAAATGAGTAGTTAGACTAGTGTAGAAAAATAACAAACAAATAAAAAATGAACAAATGAAAAAAAGGTGAAAACCAGGAGATAATCAGACAACACTTAGAGCTGAAAACCATAAACCAAAGTCAAAACTTCACAAAGAACGTGTACAAATGAACCGATTTTAAACAGGCTGAGATATAAACAGAAAAACAGGAATCAGCCAAATGTGACACAATAAACGGTAATAATCCGTAATCAAATCCAAAACAGGCAAGTCGAAAAACTGGACTTACACAGAAAAAGGAAAACATGGCTCACAACATAAGAGTAAACACACACACACACACACACACACACACACACACACACACACACACACACACACCGCGACAAGACAAAGCAACAGCAGAGTGTAAACAGACACTAATTAGATGCGAGACACCGACCAGGTGCACACATTAGAGGAACAAACCAATGAGGCATAGACAGGACCAGAATAAAAACAAAGGCACATAGCAAAACAAACATTAGTCTGGAAATTTGTGACAAGCTACATTTCAAGATTCTATGCAAATTACATATGACAAGACAAAGCAAAATCCAACCGGTTGGCTTGAACGATTCTATGGACCAATCCTATGGCACGGGTCATCGCTGCTCACAACCTTAGATCCCACCTGTGATTAGTTCCCCTTTACTGTCTGACGCATAAAAACAAAAGAAAAACTTATAATTGTGGTTTCATCATATATTTTCAAATAGAGATATAAGGACGAAAAAGAATGCTTGGAAGGAAGTACAGAGATTGCTGGTGTCTCTGGTGGGTGTACATCGCTAACACAGCTAGATCGCTTTGCTAATCTGATAATAAAGACAGAATCAACGCTTGCATGTAGCATGCAAATCAAACATCTGATTTAACACTGAACAGTGTGTTATTTAATTAGTGCTAAACTCGTTTCATTAACAACATATAATAATAATTTAAAAAAAAACAAACACTAGACAGGCAACACCCACAAGCAAGAAACGATGCAAGCACTCACAAGAGACCAGCTAGTGTGAATCTAAGGTAAGGCACCAAACACACCATCAGCACATCAATGCATATTAAATATCATAAAAAGAAATTTCCAGATTAAAATTAAACCCCAGACAACTTCTTACCAGGAAATCTACCATCTGTCTGGGTAAATAACCCAAGGTTGGATGCTATGTTCCTAACAAACCAGCTATCACGCCTAACAGGAGCATGTAGGAGGCTTCTCTTTGATCCAGCGTAACATAAAACACCTCCTCGCAGCTTTAATAACAGCTTTCCAAAGAGCATGAATTGTTCGGTACACGCCCTCAACATGAACAGCCAGGGTGCTTTTGTAATGTTGCGATAAGGAATAATCTACTGCATCCAGATGATGTGCCAGAAGTTGGAGGGTGACTCAGGTTGCCCTAAAATCGTACGCATCTAAATAAATCCTCTGGTATGAGAAAGGTGAAGAAAGTTAGAGCAGAAAAGTATCAAGTATGAAAGTTCAGAATTGAAAAAAAAAAGACCTCAAATCACAAATTCGTGTCTCTTTCACCAAGGAATGGAGGGAAACATGAGCTAAGGTGAACAAACAACAGTCTAATATTTCAGATACTAGCTAGCACTGTACAAAGCAGCTGAATGCTAATCGCTAGCTGTCACAATAAAAACTGCCGTGATTAATATAATACAAAGTGTATGTAGTTGCAGATAAATTACGAGGTCTCGTGCTCATTATCACATCTCTTAAAAGCAACATACGTAAGTGTGTAACCTCAAACAAAGTTTAGGTCCTCTGGTGTAACTGGACAGACCTCTACATATCACTACCAGAGACTGTAGAATAATTTCGGCTCATTTTAGTGGCTCATTTACGTTGTACGTTATATGCCATAAGTTATGGCAGATGTAAATAGTCGTTTCCTCACCTGCCTCTCTTTAGGATTTAATAAGACAAAATAAAAACAGTCATCTTACTGTGAAACTGCAAAGTGTAAACTCTGGGCTCAAAAAAAAAAAAAAGAATGCTGCAGCTTTACCTGACACTGGAGACTCCTTCCAAAAGTGTTAAATAAATGCCTCGTTACAGAAAACTTCACCATAAGAATGTTTAGACAGACTTTTTTAACATTTGTGTGTTACCATAGAAACAATAACGTATTACAATGAGAGCATTAATATATAAAGTCATGATTTGCAGCTGCACTACTGTCAGAGCTGCTGTTGTAGGAATGAATCACCTTCTGACCAATCAGAACGGAACTCAAATGCTGAAGAATATCAAGTCATGATTTGAAACTTAAGTAAGTCTGTAAGTGCTATTTTGTTCAAATGAACGGGGAAAGAAATGGAACAGAGTGATATCTGCTCCTCGAGGGAAATTTCAGCCTGTTTCTGCGGTGTCTATTCCTTCAAGACCATCCATGTTTCAATTAAACATCCAATATTCATCACTTTAATATCAAAAAATTCAATCCGCTGTAGTTACACCAGAAGGCAATCAAAGATTCTCAGAATGATCTTAAAGTGATGGGCTTTTTTCATTTCCAATTCACAGCATATAACTTATAAGTAATTCTTTACTTCTCTTATTGCTTTTGATATGCAGGGTGGATGAATTAGATAAATGTGAAACAAAGAAAATGCATGCTCTTGATAATGTAGTAGACATTATTAGTAGTTATTCAGCAAAAAATAAAAACAACAACAATGCATGAAAAAAGTCCATACAAATCCACACTCATCAACACTAATTAAACGGTGCATTCCCTCACAGAAACAATATGACATTCATCATTTATGAGGAACTCCAGACCTTTCCTTAACAAGTTTGTTAAATAATATTTTTCATAACTGGGAATTATTATAGGGAGCACAATTGCCACAATCCTCATTTCTTTAGTCACTGCCCGTTAGATTACGACCGGTTAAAAAGAGATTAATTTCCTGATAAAGCCGCACAGTGGGGATGCTTTAAATTTATAGCACGGGCAATTAAGTGCGGTGAAGTCTTTCCTTTGCCTGGGACTTATTCTGAGGCGATAATGACAGGTGAAGAGGCAGATAATGAGCAGACCAGGACACAGTCACTTAGAACACTCGAAACAAGACTTTTCCAGCGTTATGCATCACACTTGACTTGTCTTAGAGGTTCACAATTTTTCTGCATCAAAATCAAATTTCAGTAGTTCCATCACTAGTTAGTAGTGTGAGTATAAGTACAGAGAACCTTCACCATCAGATTTCTCATCTTAAACCAAAAAAACAAACCAGCACAAAACTCTTATTAAAGATTTATAAACAAGAACGGCACACACACACACACACACACACACACACACACACACACACACACACACACACACACACACACACACACATATACAATAATGCACGGTGCACGATACAGAACCTGCAAACACACATGCACAGCGTCTTGAAAAACGGGACATAGATGGATGTTACATACCCATAGATACATCATCATCTTGAACGAGGGGTCAGGTGCACTCGTTTCTCGAAAGCGAAGCCGAGTCTCCCAAGTTCTAAAATCCGTCCAGCTTCTCCCAGTTCTGCTCTTCTCGTCTATATTTTTACAGAAATCGCTCTGGAGTGCTTGTTAAGAGGACGCTCGGAGAAAACAAGAGGGAACTGGATCTTCACCGAGGGAGAAGAAAGAAAGAAAAAAAAAACACGCTTCTAGCAGATCTCTTTGTGGTGGGTTTTCTTTTTTATTTACTGTGTATATGTCTAGCTTTTGCTCTGGCAATCCGTGGCTCAGGCAACAAATCTTGACGTGAGCATTTAATGAGAAGATCCGTGCGCAGAGGAAGTCCAGCAAAAGTGTGCTCGCAAAGTAACAGAGAGGGAACGAGAGAGAGAGAGTGAGAGAGAGAAAGAGAGACAGAGAGAAGGGGAGCGAGAGAGACAGAGAAAGATAGAAAAGGGGAGAGAGCGAGAGAGAGAGAGCGAGAGAGAGAGAGAGCAAGAGAGAGAGAGAGAGAGAGAGAGAGAGGGGAGGGAGGGGGAGAGGAGGGGGGG